>JAGVVM010005750.1:0-33385 GCA_019149425.1 Psidium friedrichsthalianum | reverse complement strand
CTCCGCCGCTTCGCCGGGGTCGCCGCAGCCACCGGTGTCAGAATTGTCCCGTTCGCTACCCATCGTCGTAACTGACGGCTTGTGAGTTAAGCCCCTACTCGTTGGTTCGGTCGTTAATTGCGTTTGGGATTAGATAATTAGTTTAATTAGGCGTTTACGTGATTTAATTGTGGCGGTTACTTAGGTCCTGGGTGTATGCCACAATTAATTTTAAGTTCGACTTTGCGATGCAAATATGTGGCTATTGGGATTAACTGACTGACTGTTGATTGGCATTGTCTGCTCGCGAGAGAGTAATTAGTAGGAACCGAGTGGGGCCTCCAAGATGCCTGATATTTGATATCGGGCGGAATAGTTGTTTTGGCTAGTCAAGTGTGCGAATTTTTTTTATTTATTATTGATGTCGACTGCTGACTTGGATCAATGCCAGACTGCCCTGTAATTTATACTGATTGTTCTGAGATTGATCACCGTATTCAGATGCGAGTCTGGTGGTAGTTCTGGCATCCTATGACCGTGTGTGGGATTAAATTGACATTTGAGCATTACAATGGCCTGTGCCCGTAGTTTTTGAGACACGCTCGTGTTGTGGTTTCATTTGGACTAAATGAGGATAAACTGGATTGGTTGTATTCCGTGCTCGTGTGAGTCATATGATGGGCTTAAGGAAATCCGTGCCAGTCGTAGGTTATTCTTGATAGTACTTGTCTGTTCACCATTCAGTACGAATCTTCCGGACATCGTATGCCGTCGCAAGCTTGTTCTGGGCCGACCTTATTGATTCCTAATATGTACCGGGTGTCGTGCCAGTCGTAACGAATCTTCCGGCTATTGGAACTTCGTCGCCGAGGGAGTGACAATGCCTGGTCCATACGCAGTAGACAGCTGGTGGGCTAATCGTAGTGTGGACACTGCCAGTCGTGAATGTCGGGCCGACACAGTTCGTGTGAGCCAAGCCCCATGATTGTTGAAAATTGGAATCCGTGGTGAAACTTACATTGAAGTTACTGTCGATTCTGATTCTTCCTCTTTATGACTGTTTTATACTGACCATCGGTCTTGCATATGCTGATCCGGAAGGCGTGGTAGCTTGCATGTGGTTGTTTTGTGACTGTTGGAACTATTTTTGTTAATCGGATGCCGTGAGCGACTCACGCCCGTAGCCGGGCTTAGGCGCTGCCTATCACTAAAGATTTTTCTCTCACTCTATCCGTATCGTTGCTAAACCTTTTTCAGGTCACGAGACATTTAGAGAGTTACCGGAGGGTGCAGTAGAGCCCCGTCTTTTTAGTAAGCTCGAATTTAAGCGGCACTGCCTGGGGACCATATAGTCTGTTTGTGGTCAGTCGTTAGTAATCGACATGGCCCACCAAGATGGGGTTTGTATGGTGTACTGTAGCTTCGTAGGGTTATGAGTATCTGCTTAGTTTGGAAATGACTGTCCTTTTGTTAACCGGTTGTTTATTGATGGATTGTTGTCCTGCTATCTTATCCTGATTGTTTTATCGTACAGATGGAGTTGCACTTATATTCCCGCAATGCGTAGAAAAATACTACGTTGGATACGAGCGTTGCCGGAGGACGCTGGTCTTTTCGCAAGGAGCTGAGAAGCGTGTTGGTAGGGCATGACACGTGCTCGAGGATCAGGCAGGTGGACAAAAACCCAACATGCCGAACATCTTTGTGCTGTTCCACTATGCATAACATCTTTCATTTTGAACATTAGGTTTTGGAATCCTTCTATGACTAACTCCCAATTCAGCGACAATAGCTAATTCTAAGTAGATGGGGTTTAGTATTTTGTGTCTTACCTTAGGATTACCTCAAGAGAAAACAGTGATCCAACTTGCGTCACAGATTGACTCGGGGTTGTCCTCTTCTGTGTGGTTAGCATTAAACTTAAGGGGAGTGCATAGATGATTAAAGAATTTTAATGAAATTAATGCGAATATACAAGTCTACTCAAAACTTTGTGCGGTACGTATTAAATATAAGATCGAATGAGGGAAATGTAAACGTTTTTCCTGAATTAAGACAAAATTAATCGGAGTTTTTATTTATGTAATCATTTTTTTTTGAAACAGGGGTAACGAAAATTCTAGCCTGGATGTACAAAGTGGTTAGCGCGGTCCTTACAGGCCAGGTGGGGTTCCTTACGAGGCATACTGCGAGTTGTTACCCATCTTTTGCGACGTACTACCGCACTCACTGTTATTGACTAACTACCGAATAGGGTAAGTCCGACGCTCTAATGGTAATCTTTGGCACACGCTTTTTGTGTTGTGCAAATGGGACAGGATAAGATATGAAATCTAGCTGAAAATCATGATCGCTGTTTAGTTAGATCTGTTAAAACTAAGTATGAGGCCGCAAGAATTAAATATGATCCAGTAAATTGACGGGGCGATTAGTTAGGAGTCAAACTTGTCGCCGTAGGTCAATAATAAGGGGGTCCCAAATGGACGTACGCGCAAAGAGATACCAGGGCCATTATTGTAGTGTTCGCCCAAAATGATTTCTCGTTTTACGAAAGATAACATTGCTCTTATGATGTTTGTTGTAGAATAGAGTTGTATTAAGTTTGCATAGTGATATGTTGTACCGTAACTGTTACTGGTTTTAGTTAATAGGGATTTGGGAGGCATATATAGGGGTAAATAACACTGGTTCTCTATTGAAATGTGTTTGCTAAAAACATACTGCAGTGTCGGGTAGTGCCGTACAAAAGATGTGACTTTTGCGTAGTGTCTTTTTCCTAGCTGCAATTAGTAGAACGTTCTCTTGTGCAAGATCTTCTATTTTTGCGGTTTCAGCAACTATGAGTTTTGAAAGTTCACATTATGTATAGTCCTTAAAAGAGTTTCGGAAGAATATGTGTCTTGCTTTCCGCAATAAATAAATGTGGGTCCATTTTCTTTATTTATGCAGAACGATAATGTAAATTTTGTCTAGAATCATCCCAACTGTCAAGATCGATTATCCGAGCTTAAATACGAGATCCGTTCTACATCACATTACCTTTCTCCCAAACTAATTAAAGATGGCACAGCTGTCGATGACGCCCAAGAGAGAAAACACAAATATAACTAAAATAAAAGCTCGCAAGATAGGAGCACAAAATATATGAGGAAGCATGGGACTAACATTATAATGTTGGAAAATAGGGAAAAAAAATATAGGGAAATCCATTCATAGGCTTTGCAAAAAAATAAAAATAAAAAAATTCAAAGCTAAGTTGCTTAGGAAACTATATTAAAGAACGTTGTCCTTTTCAATAATCTAGATAATTCTGCAAATTTAAGAATTTAAAAAAGCAGACATCAAGTATGATGATGGGTTACTCCGATTGGTTTACATTTCTTTTCGAATCAACCATCTTTTGATATGGTATGACTATTTTCACATCCTAATTGACTCCATACACAATTTTCTCGTTGAGGTGACCAAATATCGTCCGAACATTGTACAACCTAAATTTTCTCTCCCAACCGTCAACTAGAGATCTTTCTAACCAAAATAATAATAATAATAATAAGAGATCTTAACTTCAGGGTTTCGACTACGTGTGGAACCGATTAGCATCCCACAATGCCTATTGGGTACAACATTCTTACTTTCGGTTATGTCTTAAATGATTCATCACCTAATTTGTTAAGTATGATCTTTAGCTTCATATTCAATAACTTCACCAAAACAAGTTAACTCACTATTAATTAACAAGGCCATTTTCTCTTGTGTCGTTTCGCGACTTAATTGGCCTCCATTCTTTACTCTATTCATGTGTGGTCCCCAAACTCCCTCACGAGATCCTCTAATTGAAGCAATGTCTTAATTAAATTGGCCTCATAGTCATACGGATATGCAACCACATCAAATAAAACCATGAGGTTCATGCAATGAATCATCGGTGTGTAGTCACTATTGGCGCGATCTGTAATTTCCTAATTTGTAGGAATTTTATTTTCCTGTCTGATTTGTAAAGGATTTTTTTTCCTATTTTGTAGAGACTTAACTTGCAAAAGGAGTCAGTCAGATTGTATATCTTTGAATCTTTATATACTTGATGATATTGAAAAAAAGAAAAGAAAAAAGAAGAGTGGAGTGCGGTTTTTGACTGAGGATGTGGGCTTATTGTCGAACCTCGTAAAATCATGTGTTCTTTCTTGACACTTGATTTTTTTGGCCATTTTTATTTTCTTAGAAAAATTTTAGAAAATCCACAAAAATTCACAAAATTAAAAAATCAACTTTGGGGACCTTGGCTAAGCCTAGGGAATCAATTTTGACAAAAAATAAATTCATAGCGAAGTTGCTTAGGAAACCATATTAAAGAACGTTGTCCTTTTCAATAATCTAGATTAATTCGGCAAATTTAAGAATTTAAAAATGCAGACATCAAGCATGATGACAGGTTAACTTCGATTGGTTTACATTCTTTTCGAATCAACCATCTTTTGATATGGTATGACTATTTTCACATCCTAATTGGCTCCATACACAATTTTTCTCGTTGAGGTGACCAAATATCCTCCTAACATCGTACAATCTAAATTTTCTCTCCCAACTGTCGACTAGAGCCGTGCTTTTTTGTGCAAAATCATTGCATTCCTTTCTCATCGTATTTTTATTTTGTCGTGGTTTAGCGCTATTGATGTTTAAGTCCACTTGGGCGCCGCACCTCAATTAGTCCTCCTTTTGGAACGATTTGAAGAATGCACTTCTCCACGTTAGTCTTGTATGGAAATTTTTCAAAAAGATCATCAAAACAATCATAAACATAATAACTTTTTATATATTCAATCCTAAGCCTTTTGATTGTGTCAATTGAAAACTAAACATATTTTCACTTTTTGCCAATTGAGTGTATCCGGCCAATTTTGGTCAGAAATTGCTTACATAGACACCAGTCGTATAGCCGACACTGACGTGGGCATTTTTATAATACTCTAATAATCTATTGATTTTTTTAATGCTTTTTCCCCTTTTTTTACTTCTTTTTTTCAATGTTTTTGGAGTGTTTGGCAAGGGTTGCTAGCCCTCACAATGGTGGGTGAGGGCTCACACATCCTCGGTTTGGTTGGTGAGGGCTTTAGCTGGCGAGGGCATTGAGGCCCTCGCCGTTGGTTGGCAGTAGCCATAATGAGTGCGTTGGGGCCCTTGCCAGATCAGGGTGAGGACTGGGATACCCTCCTGGTGGCTAGCGAGGGCATTGGGTGAGGGCCACCAAGCGGTCATTGGCCTCAATGCCAACTCTTATGTTGCTTCCTAGGGCGCCGTCTCTTGAGTTAATTGCGATCTACTTTAATATGTTATTACGTACAATATAGAGGGCTCATGCGGAAACTTAATAACTAAACAGTTGATGTCATCATACAAGTGCATGCATAAGGGTAGGCATGACCTAAAGGGTACAGCCTCTTAGATTTCACTATGGCTTATAATGCTTAGTATAATACGTCAGCAAGTGGAAAAATACATACTTTTATAAATAAATTAGGCGTTCCATTACATTATCCTTTAAGACGAAGGAATACACTAGGAGAAATCAAAAGGTAACATCTAATCCCAAATACTATCTAATATCTACTTCGACATGCTCTGATATAGTCACTATTATCTTGAGCCACGGAAACCTAGGTATTTGAAAAAGGTTTGACAAAGAAGGAGTGATTTGAAACTTGGTGAGTAGAATACTAATCCAAATGACTAAATCAACCATTTATCACTCAATTAAAGGGCAATTTCCATTACCACAAGCGCTAAAGCACACAAGATATAGATAGTAATGCCTCTTAATCCCAAGCTTGCCCAATGGCACGATTCAGCTATTCAAGTCACAAATTCCGCAGAATATCAATAATTTTGACAACCTGATCTACGTACACCACAACTAGTCTATCAAGGCCTCACGGCCAAGCCCTCTTACAATCTCAATCTACGATCTAACTCAAGTCAATCACATCAAGAGGCTCTAGAACCAAATACTTCACTGCCCATATTTCATAAACGCCATATCAAGTGATGAATCTATCATTCAGGTGATGAATCGGCACCCCTACTTCTCTAAAGCGCATGGCCCATTGCCCCTCCTTTGCGGCACCATGTGGGAATTACCTCTCTTTGATGACATCCAAGATGATCAATCTTCGGATCTCAACTACCCATAATCCCAAGACCTCGATTTAACGAACAAACCCAACATACAACGCTCTTTCTTTCACTATGCAAGAACATCTTCATTTCAACATTAGTTTGAATCCTTCTATGCTAACTCACACAATTCAACGACAATAACTAATTTAATAATAAGGGTTAGTATTCTGCTTACCTTAGGATTACGCTCAAAGAAAACAAGTTCCTAATTGCTCCACAGATGAGCTCGGGTTGTCTCTTCTGTCGTGGTTAGCATTATCACCTAGAGGGGGTGAATAGGTGATTTTAAAGAATTTTAAGAAATTAATGCAAAATATAACAAGTCTGCTCAGAACTTTGATCAGACAATATTAGATAGTAAGATTTGATATTAAATGTAAAAGGTTTAGACTGAATTGACAAAATTAAAAGATTTATAACTGAATTGATAAAAGTGCAATGAGTTTAGGATTTTTTTTTTATAATTTTCCTAATAAACTATAATTAGTACGGGGAAGAATGTTCCCACCTTGACTTCCAATCGTAGTTTCACAAGGATCAAGGGGCCTAATACCTTTAAAAAATCTCTAACTTTAGCTTTTGTCCCAAATTTACCTTTTGTCTCATAAAAAAAACCTCAAATTTTAGATCCATTCTCAATTCTACCCTAAATTTTTTTGTCTCATAAAAAATCCTTAATTTTAGGTCATGTTGTAATTCTACTCTAAATTTTTTTTTGTCTTATAAAAAATCTCAAACTTTAGATCTTATTCCAATTTTACCGTCGACTCCCAATTATACCGGCTGTGACAAAGGACCTTATTTTCTGCTAAAGAACAAACCATCAGCCGTCACCCATCAAACGAATCGCTGAACCACTAAAATATTGTACGACAATAATTAGAAAATATAAACTGATATAGAATATTAATATTATCTAAAATCTATTAGCATTCTGGTGATGAAAACTTCTGTCTGCCTTTGCCACCCTGTATTTCACAACGACAAACTCCACATAGTCCAATTTTCTTTACTTCGGGCGCGAGCGTCATTCGATGTTCATTTGAATTTACTAATATATTAATGATTGACCAATTTTTTTTTTTTGTCTGCTAATCATTCGAAAGTCCAATTTTTTTTTCTTCCATCATTCGATGGAAGAAAGCTATTCGCATTGTAGAGGGGGATTTTCTATGTTCCAAATTGTTATGTTTAGTCTTTTTCCTTTTTTCCTTTTTTGTATCCTCCATCTTTGTTTTATTTTAGTATATTTTATATTTTTCTATTCGGATTTATCAACCACCGACCCCAACGAATTTGAGATAAATGTGATGTTGATGTTGTTGATATTGATGTAATGATTGACCGATTGACAAAATGTTTTTGAGGAGGAGCAGTTGTACGGTAGAATGGCGATATTACTCTATGCCGGAGAGGTTTTTTTTTTTTTTTTGGTCCGAGTTCACGGGCATGTAGACTACCGCTTAATTATTTTCATAAGAGAACTCATTAAAAAATGAATGTTTCCACAGTAAGTCAAAGAAAAATAGTAAAAGTACGGACTTTGGACCGATTCGGGCGATGTTGTCTGCCACCTTGTATTGCCCACTGAGGATTTCCATGAAATCTATGTACTTCCTATCATTTGCACGAGAAATTTGCGCAAGAAATTATTGGATGTTGATTTGATTGAGAAGTTAACGAAAATTGTTTAATTAGTGAGGAGCAGTTGTTCACGCTAGAGTGGCACTGGCCACACATGAACGCCCTGGAATTTTTGAAAAACACACAAGAATTTGCAAATCTAGATCTTTCTTCCAGCTTTGTAGACCTAAATTATACCTAATATCCCCGGTGCCTATCGTCTAGGCAAAATCAAGGATTGAACAGGTTCGATCACCTAAGGTTAGCGACTAATTATTTGGACCGGTCATGGAGTTGTTACTGTCTTTGCATGTGGTGATTAAGGATCTTAATCGATCACTTATTTATTAGCAGATTAGGATGTTGGACAGGACAAATTGATGTATGCCACAATCCAGCTAACGGTGGTCGCATTTTTTTTTGTGTGTGTGTGTTCCTATTCCATTATTTTGACAAGTGTCAAATCAAAAATTGCATTTGGAGCAAAAAGACATAGGAGTTAATTTGTGATATTGGGCGCGCCAATTGTCAATTCAAGGTCTCAACCTGATTATTTTACTTCTCTCTTCCCATTCATTGGACCTCGATCCCACATTGTCCAGGTGTAAGTTATTGCACCGGTAGAGATGAGAAAATATTGGGTGGACCGAGGCCAACACGTGTCCATACGCCCCGGCCCACGTGTCCTCTCCTAGAGGAGAGAGACAGATACAAGAGACAGAGGAGAGAGAGAAGCGAGACAAGAGAGAGAGAGAGAAGAGGGGGTGGAAGGGACAGGAGAGGACACGTGTCTTCTCCTGATTGGTCAGGGCGCATTGATCTCGGCCCACTCAATATTTTTTCGATAGAGATAGTCTCGCTTAACTTTAAATCAACATGAAGTGCTTAATGCCGTGTGGCCACAAGTTGCTAGTGACCTTCTTGTTGGGACTTTTCACTATCAAAATCAGGATTGACATGTTAAGCGTCAGACATGGCTCTACTCCCAGAACACCCAGGTTTAGGTTGTTGCATTAGTACATAAATCTTGCTTAGCGTTAATCAAATAAGGTTCTAAAGCGATGGGACCACCCGATTCACCCGTTAGACAGGTCCAATGGCGACAAAAGCGGAGAAATAGTGGTGGGCCTTGTGCGCGGCCTAGAAGTTCCAAAAAAACAGATGATTTAATGATTAGGAGCTGGACTTCAAATTAAACCCATGGCGAGTGGATGGATTTGGATCAAGACTAGAGTTGATGAACGACAAAGGATGAGCGATGATGAAGAAGACACGGAGGCTGCAGAATTTAACGGTGGAGAGAAGGCGATTGAGATTAATTATATTTTTAAGAGGAAAGGGGGACTAAACAAGCGTTAACCTGCGTCTGAAAATTGAAATAGACTTAAACCTTTTCGGGATATTATCGAGAAGCACGACTAAAGTCCATTACCTCACGTCCAAATTCATTGACCCATCTAATTAGACTCAATATCATTCGAAAGCTTTAGTTTTGGAGTTACCACTTATTAGTAACGTAGATTCACTGGCTCATTTACCTGGGAAAATTGACCAAAAGTCAAGAGTTGTGTCAAACTAATTTTCTAGGAAAATAACAAAAAGTCCTAAATATATTGCACTTATGTTTTGTCCACATAATAATAATAATAATAATAATAATAATAATAATAATAATAATAATGCACTTTTGCCAATTCAGTCTTAAACATTTCAATTGTGGCAATTGAGTGTTAAACATTTCCAAATTTTACCAATTGAGTCTATCCGGCTAATTTTGTTTGAAAAACGTTGATGTGGCGGTTAGCCAACCCCAATCATCCTATGAGCCGTGCATGCTAAGGTGGGCAACTTTTTCAAATTTCTTTGAAGTTTTTTTCTTATTTTTCTGATTTTTTTTTTTACTTTCTCTAATTTTTTTCCTTTCTTTTTACCTGTGGTTGGCCACCGATGATGGTCAAAGAGGGCTAGGGCGAGGTTGCCCTCAATGGTCACAATTAGGCAATGGCCGCCCTAGACAACCACAACTAAGGGGTAGTTTGGCCTCGACAAGGGTTGCCCTTGCTTGATCTGGCGAGGCTGGCATCTTGCTGGCACTCGGTCAAAGAAAAAAAAAAGGAGAGTAAAGACAAGAGAAACAAAAAAAAATGAATTTTAGTGTTATTTAAGAATGTTTACGTTAGTGCCAACCGTGTCACATAGTATGGTCAGCATCTACGTTAGTAATTTTAAGTCAAAATTGGTCGGATGGACTTAACTGGTGAAACATGAAAATATTTAGAAGCTCAATTAACATAATTGGAATGATTAATACTAATTGCCAGTAATAAGTTTAACACTTCTTTTTGGTAAATTTCTCATTTTTTTTTGTACCCTCATGCAGCATTTTCGATGTTTACAAATCTTGATTACTGCTTCATTTACTAATCGTCCTTTCTGAATTCACTTTGCTGGGCTATCTGCCGAATGGGTTGGCAGAAGAAATTACAAGAGAGCTGGGTCCAGAGATTGGGCGAGAGCTGTATTCATCGTCCTATCCCGAATTACCTGCTTCTCCTAGCAGCCACAGGAACGATTGGACCTGGAAAGACACAGTTGGTGATGGGAAAGTCAGCTAAAAGAAACTAATCTACATCCCACAATGCTTATTTTGTACAGCATTCTTACTTTTGGTTATGTCTTAAATGATTCATCACCTAATTTGTTGAGTATGATCTTTTGCTTGAAATTCAATAACTTCGCCAAAACAAGCCAGCTCATTATTAATTAACGAGGGCCATTTTCTCTTGTGGAGTTTCGTGACTCAGTTGGCCTCCATTCATTACTCCTTTCATGTGTGGTCCCCAAACTCCCTCACAACGTCCTCTAATCGAAGTAATTTCTTAACCAAATTGGCCTCATAGTCATGTGGATATGCAACCACATCAAACTAAACCACGAGGTTCATGCAATGAATCGTCGGTGTATAGTCACGCATGTCCGTATAGGCCACAAATCCTTATTGCAGCGAATCTTGTCGAAATTATCATAATACGCTCTTTCCATAATTAGTTTATCATCCAAGTTTTATATGAACTCATGACAAGAGACTCTTGTCGTATTACAATATGTGCTCTATGTTATATGAGTTGAATTACAAAATCATTTATTTAAATAGATACTAGTGCAACATTAGAAGGGGGAGGGGTGTTTAATCATCAAGCATATTAAACTTGACGAAAGGGCACTTTGGGTATTCAAAAATGTGGGCCATAGCGTTAGCACTTTAGAATGGCATGAGTTTACGTGAACCGGTTTCCGGGAATGCTGGTTTTCGTGAGCTCAGATTTGGCAGCCATGGCGCGAGCTAAGGTCCAGCGTCGCCACAGTTGCAATCAAGCTTAAGTTTTGAGCTCGACCAGCCATGGCAGGAGCGCGAAATACCCGGATAGACAAGAGACAAGAGTGAAGACATTAAGAAGAAAATTATTCAAAAAGTCATAAACCTATTGTATGAAGGCCAATTCAGTCATAAACTCTTCAATTAAATCAATTTGATCAAAAATCTTTTGATGATTTTCTAATTTAGTCTGAAACATTCCAATTTTATCAATTTAGTTCTAAACTTTCTAAAGATTTGCCAATGTTATCATTACAGCCAAATGTCTAAGTAAAAAATTTAGGACTAAATTGGCAAATTATCAAAAGGTTTAAGACTACATTGACATAACAAAATTGTAAGACTAAATTGATAAATCATCAAAAGGTTTAGGGTTAAATTGGCACAATTAAAATGTATAAGATTGAATTGACCTCCGTACAATACATTCATGAATTTTTGAAGATTTTGCTAATTTAGTCTTAAACCTTTTAAACTTTGCCAATTTAGCCTTAAACCTATTGTCGAGATAGTTGATCGGAAGGAGTGTATTGGGCAAATCGTCAAAAGGTTTAAGACTAAATTAATAAATTGTCAAATGATTTAGAATTAAATAGGCACAATTGAGAGGTTTAGGACCGAATTGACCTTTCCATAATAGGTTTATGGACCTTCTGAGCAACTGTCCAAGATGTTGAGTATCGCGACGGATTTGTTCACTCGCCAACCTCGTTACTGTTGTCACCATTTTTATTGACATCTTTATCATGCAGCGATACGCCATCGTTGCTAGTAGCTACGATATGGCTCGCCCATCTTTGACCAAGCATTAGAAATTTTTTCGTTACTCCTCCTATGCATGAGTTGACTCTCGGAGAAACGATTGGCATGCGTGCGACCACGAACACGGGTGATCGCCGAGAGAGAAGGAGAAGCTCGTGTAAAAATCAATTACTGTGGGGGTGTAGCGTGGGCAAATTACTAGTTTACCAACCCTAGATATGCTACTTTACAGCAACATTGGAATACCTTGAGATGGCGGACCTTAAAAGCCTAAAAATGGATCTGAATTTCTGCAACCACAGTCTAGAAAGGTACATTGAGTAGACTTTCATCTTTTCGTTTTCTTCACTGGGAACTCAAATTTAGGTGATTCCCATCAAGTGAAAGAAATACCATAATTTCATGGATGAGTTGAATAAGACGAGTTTGCTTGATCAACAACTGCAATCATTTCGCTTGGTGGGAAAAAAAAAAGTGAAAAGTATTTTTTTTTCTATATTTTCCTGCCAAAATCCGAAATGCTATTCAATTTCATAAAAACATTGTAAATGCTTTGCGTGAATCTAAGTGTCAATATTTGAAAATTGCGAAAATTTCAGGAATTTCAGATAAAAGAAGAAATTTGAAGTGCGGGAGCCAACGTATTTTGATTAACGTAATGTAAAAAGTATCAGTCAATCCAAACAGGTTAACATGGCGTGCGATATCTTTTTTTTTTTTTCAAAATAATCCGTACATTACTTATGGGATTGTAATTCTTTACAAAAAAAAAAAAATCAAAGAAATATTTACTCCCACGCAAAGAAAAGAAAAGAATGTGTCTAGTCATCTTTAAATGCCCATCATCATGGTCTAGACTCCAGCCACGCCAAAATCGGCTCTTTACGGAGCACGGGAATCGAACATTGCACTCCAATTCCTTTATCAGCAGGAGCACATGCTTATTGGCAACTTTCTATATATTCAAAATAATAAAAATGCATTCTTTTTTCGTAAACATATCACGGGGATCGGAACATTTGCCTTGCATCAACCGATAGTGATGCATCTTTCTTCTTTCGAGTGTGCCAAATCAAATCTACATGCATACGTAAAAATGGACCGCCACCACCTACCGACTCTGGAAAAATAGAGTTAATTGGACCCGTTTGCTTCCAAAAAATAAATGCCTTGAAAGATATATATATATTTTTTTTAAAATAATCTCTCATGTGACTTGAAATAATTAGTCTTGAAAAATAATTTTCATACCAATAACAATTGATGTTTATATATTATATGTCCGGTCATTTTTTAAAATGATATAAGTGAACATTTTTTAAAAAAAATATTTTTTAAATTGCTTTTTTTTTTCGAAAACAAACAGAGCATAAACATAGAGTCCAGTAGACATTGGGATGGTTAACGTCGGATGCAGAATGTCAAACGACAAGACTGGGGAAACACAGAGTTAAACAAAATGATTGGTGTGCACCTACACGTGAAAGAGTCGCAAACATTGAACATTGGATTTTTGCATGGTCCATTCAGGTTGCTGAAGTTTCAGAAAAATAAGAATGAATTTCTTGATGGTCCGTTGCAGCTGCTCGTAGGGCAAAGTTTTTCTTTTCTCATCGTTCAAGTAAGAATCGATTGGACCTGATAATCTCTTTCTTTTATTATGGGTCGTACTGTCCCTTTATTGTGCAGTTGACGTTATGCTTAGGCTTAAGTACCAAAAAGAATAACCCTATGATACTTGCATTAAGGTCCACATTCGATGGTATTAAGTGAAAATAATCCCATACCAAGGATGCGATGAAATATTGAATAGATGATGTATCATAGTTAGTCATAACTAAAGCGAAGGTAAGTCCTACTAGATATGTTTACGGGCCCGAATTTAGACTCTCTCTTGACAATCTCACTTATGAAGATGTTGGGCCTCTACTACGTCGACCCAATAAACGGAATTGAAGTTGATGGTATTGATTGGTGGCTCACTCTTGATATATATCCAAATATCTCCAGTATGGAGAATTTCAAACTTAACTCCCAAATCGAGGTGGTGATGTTGTCCTCTATCCCACCAAGCTTGGCTCGGCCCAAGTAATTGAGGTGTAGTTTGAAAGACAGATGTTGTCGTCATCTTGTGGAACTTGGTTGGTTCAAAGTGGAGATTCTCGAGTTGAAATAATGTTGGTGCGAAAAGATACTTGGATTAAAGAGGAGTGGACCTGATGCAAATGACTCACATGTCAAATGAGATTTATCAAGCTGTACAATTGTTTAAGGTTTTAGGTCAAAATATATTTAACTGGATAAGTTGACGGATTTGAACTTAAGTTCTCCATTGGCAATTACTCTCGAAGAGCGACCTCCCAACAACGCAAATATTTTGAAAATAGGGAGTCCTCTAGATTACTCAAAAGGATTAAGCACTATAGTTTGCCCGAGATTATGAGGCATAACAGATGAGAAAATTGAGTGACACTGAACTGGTTGGCAGAAAAGTCAGTGACATTGAGCTGCCTCCGCAGTTTCTAGAATAGTCAATGAACTTTGTTAGCGACCCATTTGTCAATTAAGTTATGTTATCGTATCAACGATGCCAAGTATTTATGATAATTTCGAATTACCAAATTCATCGAAAGCGGGTTATGAAGGTGGTTTTTTTAAGGGAACATGCATCTTGCTAATTTCAAATTGGCTGAGTAAATACCCATTCAGAATGCCGGAAAAGGGCGTTGCTCAAATGCTAGTGCAAGTACATGTGAAGAAACTATCAAAATGGACCTTATTTGCTAGAGACTGAGAGCTGAGAGTTCTTCGACATTCCTTTGTTGGGACGTGGTTCATACTTTCCAACGAAAGGAAAGCACTTGAAAAAGTTAAAAGAGAATTCTCAAGAAACAACCCTCTGTGCTCTGACTTTGCTATGGAAGAAACTTTTCATGATTGCTTGTAACTTTCATTTGCAGGAGTAAAAATGAGACCAAAAAAGAGCGGAAAAGTTAAACAAAAAAGAAGGAGGAGGAATTGTTTGGTCTCTAGATAGATCGTGGAACCTCTTATAGAAGCACTTGGGATAGTAGGTTCAGTTCTAAGGGATATAAGGTAAGTTTCAGATTCTAAAATCTGCAAACCCATCTTGATAGGGTAAGTTCCTTAGAACTTGACCAACTTTGGAATTACTCACCCCTAAAAGTCATGCTTCTCAAATTTTTACAAAATATTGCTTGTTAACGAGACCCTAATCATTCATTTCAAATCATTTGAGAAATCAGCTTTCAAATCCCAATAATCGACAGAACCCATAATATTTTTTCCATTTAAAAAAAAAAAAAAACCTGACTGCCATTCCAACTTTTTCTCGATTTCATTAACATGGTAAGGAGCAATTCTTCTATCGAGTACCAATTTACCAAACTTGGGTTTCACCCCATTCCTCAGATGGAAAAAGAACCGAAAGTCAAACAATGATGCCAAACGCTAGGTCAATGCGGTCACATTGCGTGCGTAATGGCCAAGTGGTGCTTTCCTAATATTCGAGGGTCGGCACATAAACATGAAGCAAAATCGAGACGTATCCACCTTGATCAACCCCACTACTGAACACCAGTCCATGGGGTCCCAAACATCTATGATTACACCTATTTCGTGCCAACGATTTTCGTGTGACGAGCAGTTTTTCCAAGTCATTTTCGTGGAAAATACGCCTCAAGTTGCAGCTAACAACTGTTAATTTTCGTGCTCGTCTGAATGGTGATCTTCCATCTGAAAGATTTGACAGCAACGGGTGGTCCACGGAAGATAAGAGTCGAAGTGGTGATGATGATGAAGGCTGTTGCATCGTGGTTCACGAAGTGGTGATGAGTCCAATTGGGGGTGGAGGCTTGTGTAGTGGCTGAGGTGCCCTTTTCGATGACGACGTTAGGGGCGAAAGATCTAAATTTTCACGGAAGTTCAATACTCATTAGGTTAAATTTTTCATGAAAGAAAGAAAGGGGTTTCGTCTAATGATAGCTAGCTACCTAGTTCAATGCCCATCAGGTAAAAATTTTCATGAAAGTTCGAGCTTCTTCTCGAGCGATATTGTGACACATTCGAAGTCGAGATTGCTTGATGCATAAAGATACTTTGGACTCAAGGGCTTTGAAGCGAGTCTAGCTAATTAACAAAAGAGACTCGCCACGTGGGTAAAAGCACAGGAGTCTTGTCTTCACAGCAAGAACAAAGAACCTTGTCACCCGCAAAAATGTATCTCTAATGAAGATTCAATACAACTTAAAACGGATGGTTGAGAATTTCCAGTATGACTATCGAGGGTTCACTACACCAATGTCAGAACTTGTGGGCACTTTACGAAGGACCTGGGCCTGCTCGTCGTTTACATCATATTGAAATGGATATGAAGTTGCGAATGATAGGTTTAAAAAGGGTTGTTGCCGTGATGAAAACCTGAAGTGCCTGTTTCTGGAGAGTGAGACTCTCCTTGGCGAGGAGACGGCGAAGACAGAAACGACGATCGCATGGATCATCCCAAGGGAGGTGCTGGACGCTTGGCTCCTAGATAGAAGGAACTGCTGTTTTGTTAGGGCCTAATACCCAAATGAAAAAAAAAATTCAAACTTTAATTCTTGTCCCATTTCTACTTTTATCCCATGAGAAACCTCAAACTTTACCTTATGTCCTAATTTTACCTTAAACTTTTATTTGTCCCACCAAAAAATCCCCAACTTTAAGCCATGTCCCAATCCTACTCTAAACTTTTTTTGTTCTATGAAAAACTCTCAAAATTTTTCCCTAAGATTTTTATAGTCTCATAAAAGACCACAAACTTTAACTTAAGCCATAATTCTATCTCCATTAACCTCCCATCCATAATTTCTCATTGGCAACTGAGAATTAGAAAAACCCCCAAGCACAAGCTATTTGAGCTTCCCGAGAATGAGCTCTTCGACCATTAGAGATGGAACATTCCTAAGTACAAGTGATGGAAGACCGATCACAAAATTGGTAATCTTTTATGAGACAAAACTAATTAGAGTAAAATTGAAACTGGATCTAAAGTTGAGTTTTTTTTATGAGATGAAAAATATTTAGGGTAGAATTAGTATTGGACCTAAAGTTGGGGTTTTTAATGAGAGAAACAAAGCTTATGATAGAATTGGGACTGGACATAAAGTTAGTGATTTTTTATGGGACAAAAAAATTTAGGGTAGAATTAGAATTGCACCAAAAATTTGAGATTTTTTATAAGACAAAAGGTAGAATTGGGATAAGAGCTAAAGTTATATGTTTTTTTTAGGATATTAAGCCATTTTGTTAGAGTTGTCAAAGCTCCATTTATTGCTTTAAGCATATGTGCATGGTTACGGTCAAGAAGAGATAGGGGCTACTTGATACTGGTTTCTCGTAGTAGGTTCTTCAACTGCGAAAGGGGCGTGGTGCCTTTAGTTACAATTCACGTATGAGTACTAGAAAAGTCTCATATCGAAAAATTGATGTGGTGTGAAGTAATTAACATATTCAAATTGGTCCATAACTCATCGGTTTAAACTTTTGAGTGAATGTGAATCCAACTAAATATGTTGGCGAACGATTTTTCTAAGCAAAGATATTGGACTTTTGCTACGCCCACCCAATACCTCCGGTGCCAAATACCTCCGGCTTTGGCGACTCCATAGTTACATCAGCTTATATAGGGTGCTGTAACTTTCTTACATGTGCTGCCTCATACCCACAAGTCGCACCCGTAGCACGTCACACCGTATCGAGGAACTACGATAGCCCACGACTCGCACCAAGTAGATGCTGCATCAATTTAACTCCTACAAGTGACTTGGATGACTCAACTAAGTGAAAAACACAATTTCTAAGTAGCGATACAAGTCGCGATACAATACATTCAACACGTAATTAGAATTTCAATACGTTGAGATGCTTTATATATTAAATTTATATTTTCGTACATAGATGAGTTTTTTTTTTCTTCTGTTAGGGATTCACAATTAAGGTTTTTTTTTTCTAGCTTGATATATTAATTTTGAAGTAGCTGGATATATGACTTAAGTATATATGTTCTGGATAGATTTATATTTTGACCTCATAATTTATTGAAATATCTAAAATTGACCCCATACATTTTGGAATGGCATATCAAGATACCAAACTTGCATGCCATTTGTGTGCCTAAAGCACTCACCATGTGTCGATTGCGCATTGGTGTCCCACACGTATCCGACACGGGACGGAAATTTTCGAAGAGCATCCGCGCTTCCTAGACGAAGTTAGGTAGGGCAAAGAGGCAGGACCCTTTCAAAGAAGAATAAAGTGTCCGTGGGATATCCCCAAACTTGCAAGTTTCCGCAGCAGTAATGAAGTTGGGTGTTCCCCAACAAAAAACAGAAATTGGACCAAAGAATAAAAAAGAAAATGGAAAGCCAAATAGAATAATGGAGTTCGCCCTCATTCGACCCCTATAAAAGCCCGATGCTTGAGCGCTAACTCATTATCACTTCCGTCGCTTCACTTCCGACCCCTTCCATCACCTTTTACTCTCAACTCTGCAGTTCTTGACACTTTCCAGGTACACAGCAACTGAGAGAATCCTGTTCTTTTCTCTTTTGAGCTCCATAATCTCTCTCTCTCTCTCTCTCTCTCACACACACACACACACACACACATATTCCATAACAAAGAGAAAAAGATGGGCTGTGTCTGTTTGCCTCGAAGGTTGTAATGGATTTTCATGTGCGAGCTCTTCTGCGTATGCGTTTGGCATATAAAATATACAGGAGAGACAGGATGTGGAAGCTCAAGATAGCGGAGGGCGGGCCGTGGCTGACCAGCGTGAACAACCACGTCGGGCGGCAGCACTGGGAGTTCGATCCTGACGCCGGGACGCCGGAGGATAGGGCAGAGGTCGAGAGGGTCCGGGATGAGTTCACGAGGAACCGGTTCCGGATCAAGCAGAGCTCCGATCTCCTCATGAGGATGCAGGCACGCATGAACTAAACTTTCTCTCTCTCCCTCTCTCTTTAAAAAGTCTCTTGAAAAGTGGATAAGTTTTGGCACTGGTAAATAAATTCCTTTTGGCTAGTAGATGGAAATTTCCATCCAGTGGAAAAACTGATTAATATTAACCTGGGCATGGAAAGAACAACCTTGACGAGCAGTGTGCCGAGTCTTAGGTGGCGTGAACTTGTCTTCGGACCGGCCGAGAACCAACATCGAGGTGGCGAACTTCTCATGGTGTCTTGAAATATAGGCAAGTATATTATGAAACAAAATCGAGCCACAACGTATCAAAATAGGATTGATATAAGCTGACAACGTAATAGTGTAACGATACAATCTCAACCGCAAACATTATGAATAGCAAAAAATATATAATAACTATGACGGGACTTACTTTTAATCTTATGCTTAACATTCTACTATTGTACTATCGTGCTAGCAAGACCTTATCAAAATTGAAGGAGGGCTCACAAATATATTACGAAATTTATTTTGTTAATTACTCTAGATGATGTCGCACTGAGGACTTTCCATTAATTGTCGTGTCAAATTAATTTAGCATGTTGCTTTGAATAATCATTTGGCCTTGCTAAAATCACAAGGTACGAAGCAAGAAGAATTACATCTAATTATCTAGAATAAACACTTTTTATTCTTCAATTAAACAAATTTCCCGCTTCATCCTGTTGTGTTCACATTATTGCGATCTCCGATTTCAATTTTGATGTCAAAATACGCGGTTCTCCCGAGCGCTAATATGTGGCGTCCACAAGGCCTCCACTTTGGCTTTCTTACGTGGCACGTGTTGCACGTATTGGCAAAAGAAGACCACATCATCTCGGGATGCTGCATCTTACGCATCAATTGTGCCACGTGATAACGACACCATCTCAGTGACCCGACAGACGCACGTGTTTTTTTTTTTCACTTTCAACGAAAATTTGAAAAATCCTCCTCACTTTTCACCTCAAATTTTTGTTTCCATTCTCTATTTTCTATAATCCCTAGTTTGCATATTGAGCTTTGGTACTAGACTCCGATGCCTGAATTTGCAGCTCACTAAGGAAAACCCAAGCCGGCCGATTCCACCGCCGGTGAAGGTGGAGGAGGCTGAAGACATGACGGAGGAAGCAGTGACCACCACGCTGAGGAGGGCCATTAGCTTCTACGCGTCCATTCAGGCCCACGATGGCCATTGGCCCGCAGAGAACGCTGGGCCCTTGTTCTTCTTTCCTCCCATGGTAAGCCCCGGTGTTCCTAGATCCGACGTCAAACAGAACCCTAGACCCACTTGCAATTTTTTCTTAGGTCCAACGTTAAATAGATGACGAAGACCACCAAAGATCTTTGTACGACGAGGAAGCGCGGCTAGGACGGTCTTCATATTTGTCGCGTTATCCTCGTTGATAATACGGAATAAGTACTGAGAACATGCGTTGCAGGTCTTTGCACTGTACATTACGGGAGCGATGAATGCAATATTTTCTCCGGAGCACAAGAAGGAAATCAAACGTTACATATACAACCACCAGGTGCACTTTGGTCGTTCATGCAAGCTTACTTCATTTTCATTTGATGCGATGATGACAATGTATCTTTTACTTGGTTGCCATAAATTAAAAGAACGAAGATGGAGGTTGGGGATTTCATATAGAAGGGCATAGCACCATGTTTGGCTCTGCACTCAGCTACATTGCACTGAGATTGCTTGGAGAAGGGCCTGAAGATGGCGAGGATGGAGCCATGGCTAGAGGAAGGAAATGGATTCTTGATCATGGTGGTCTTGTGGGGACTCCATCTTGGGGAAAATTTTGGCTCACGGTATACGATTCTGTATTTCTGTTTTTGTTTTCATTAGCACAAAGATAGGTTTAACCTGTTAATCAAGGCTTTGAACTCATCCGAACACGAGACTGTTAGAGAAAGACGAGTCCTATGAGATGATCTTAATTAAGTAAGGGAAACTGATATTTTATTGACTTCCATTGACCTTATTGAAAAAAAGGAATGGGTGAAAAATGTTCTATTTAAACAACAATGCATTATGCAATTTTCATGACTGACTCGAGAATTTTGTTAAGATGCTAAAACTTACAAAGTTGTTGCAGGTGCTAGGTGTTTATGAATGGGCAGGGTGCAATCCACTGCCCCCAGAATTTTGGCTTCTCCCAAGAAAATTTTTCATCCACCCTGGTATGTTTAAGTTTGATATCCTCTCAATGAAAGGAAATTACTTTTCTTTCCATGGCTTCCATCGAATGTTGGATATGATTTTAGTGAATAGACATCTTAACTAATGATCAATTTCAGGTAACATGCTGTGCTATTGTCGTCTGGTTTACATGCCCATGTCATACTTGTATGGGAGGAGGTTTGTCGGTCCCATCACTGGATTGATCTTATCGTTGAGACAAGAGCTCTACACCGAGCCCTATCATGAAATAAATTGGAACATAGCAAGGAATACTGTTGCAAAGGTGTGGCCTGTGTTCCTGTTTTCTTTTCTTTAAAATCTTGACTGACTACTTGTATGTTGCTTAACGATCCAATTATGATCTTTGTTGATGTGATAAACCCAAAATTTAAGTTCAGAAATTGTCTCAATTGATGAATGAGTTAAAACCAACCTAGTCCTGGAAAAAGCTATGGATATTTTGATGGCCATACAGATGTGACTTCTCTCCAAAATGCAACCACTCTTCTGCTGGAAGGGAGTCTTTTTTTCCTTATATCTAATGTTCAAGAAATGAGATAAAATTTAAATATGTTTGGTGAACTAGGGAACACTTGTTGACATGTCTGAAAATTATTTAAAACATTCTAGCTAAGTCAATGATTATGTGAAGCTTAACCAAGTACTGTTCTTCAGGAGGATTTATACTACCCTCATCCTCTAGTACAAGATATGCTATGGGGATTCCTTCACCACATCGCGGAGCCAGCTTTGAAGCGCTGGCCGTTTTCCATGATAAGAGAGAAGGCGCTGAAAGCAGCGATCAAGCACGTACATTATGAGGACGAGAACAGCAGATATTTGACCATCGGATGTGTGGAAAAGGTTCAAAAAAGAACACAAGAAGTAGTTTTCATTAAGATGCTAACAAAGCGTGTCAAAGACCAAACAATCTTAACGTGTGAATGTGAAAAATTTGTAGGTTTTATGTTTGATTGCTTGTTGGGTGGAAGACCCGAATTCAGAAGCCTACAAACGTCATCTTGCCAGAATTCCAGACTACTATTGGATAGCTGAAGATGGACTTAAAATGCAGGTGACAACTTCATATCTTGACCTTTCTATCTTGTGAAATGTGTAACTCTTGATGACCGAAGATCTACAGAATCATTACTTTGTAATCCCAATTGGCTTATGGGTAATTTTTTCATCAACTAAATTTGTCATTTGGGAAGCAAGTATTTTAAACAAAATTAGCAACGGTGTTATCAAATTCTCTAAGCACAAAAAAACTTCACTTCGGTTTCCAGACCTTCGGCAGTCAAATGTGGGATGCGGCTTTCGCCATCCAAGCTATCATGTCGAGTAACCTAACGAAGAGTACGCAACTACTCTACGAAAAGGGCACAATTTTGTGAAAGCTTCTCAGGTGAAGTCTAATCCGAACCATCTAAAGGGGTTGATTACTGAGTGTACTTTATACATTCAACTAAAACATGTTCTGTTGAAGGTCCGAGATAACCCCTCCGGTGACTTTGAAGCAATGTACAGACACATATCTAAAGGAGCATGGACATTTGCTATGCAAGACCACGGTTGGCAAGTTTCTGATTGTACAGCTGAAGGGCTAAAGGTAATAATATCGGTCACATGCATGTGATGGGGTCTTGAAAGTTTCATTTCAAAGGGTATCTTTAACAAGCAATAATGTTGTGTCTTTTACAGACAGCGCTTTTGTTTTCGCAAATGTCTCCGGACTTGGTGGGTGAGAAGATGGAAACAGAGCGATTCTACGATGCTGTGAATATTATTCTTTCCCTACAAGTAATTAAGCACTATTTTGCTTTTTATTTTCTTTGACGGTCAATAAGATGACTTTAGACACTAGAATCACGTTACACAATTTATGTAGTATTACATCGCGAAAACTATTGCAGGAGTAGAATGGCGGTTTTCCTGCTTGGGAGCCACAAAGAGATATGCATGGTTGGAGGTAACTTTCGAGAATTATGTTGTCACCAAGTTTACTTTCTAATGTTTTTTGAAATAGCTTTTACGAATAAACACATGCAAAAGAATATCTCACTACTCTTAAAACCCTTCTTTCTCTTTTCCAGAAGTTCAATCCTACAGAATTCTTTGAGGACACCCTTATTGAAAGAGAGTAAGCCCTAAAAGCCATCAACCCTACTGATAATCCAAACATAGTAGTTATGCGTTCAACACTAACTCATTTTGCTAACATAGATACTGGAGTGCACTTCGTCCGCAGTCCAAGGCCTCACGCTCTTTAAAAAGTTGCACCCCAAGCATCGCCGAAAGGAAATCGACAGCTGCATCGCAAGAGCGATAGACTTACATTGAGGACACTCAGTGCCGGATGGTTCATGGTGAGATACGGAAGGAAAACCCGGACATGTCACCTTCTTCCGATTGAACATAATGTAAATGTACTTAGTATGAGATTGTGTCATGAACTCAGGTATGGATGCTGGGAGTTTGCTACACCTATGGCACATGGTTGCAGTAGAAGGGCTTGCGGCTTGTGGGAAGAGCACCGCAACAGTCCAACCCTGAGAAAAGCTTGTGAGTTCTTGCTGTCAAAACAGTTGCCTTGTGGCGGATGGGGAGAGTTATTTGTCTAGCCAGAATAAGGTATGCAAGTCATTAATAATTTTTTTAACACACACACACACACACACACACATATAATATATATATATATATATATATCTATAGTTCTTTGTCGTAATTGACGATAATAATTTTATATAACCTTGTAAATGTAGGTTTACATAAATTTGGAAGGAAACCGACCAACTTGGTTCAGACAGCATGGGCTTTGTTGTCCCTCATAGATGCAGGACAGGTTAGTGTTTAGTGAATGTATGGCATGATACGTCGGCTATGAAGCCAATATCGAGCAATTATCGGGGTGCACCGGATTCGTATAAGTTGCCTACCCGCATGAGGTGTGGGTAGGCATGCAAACAATGTTTGATAAGCGATAAGTTACAATGAATTATGGACATTTGAATGTAACCAGCACACTTGATCAAGATTAGCAAAGAAAATGTTGCATAAAAATAGCAATAGGATCGTCTGTTTTGATGATAATGATATAAGCATGTACTTTCTATCAGCTCAATCTTACTTTTGTTTTTTTTATTTGTTTGTTTCTTTATCTTGATTCTAGGCCGAGATAGATCCAACACCCATCCATCGCCGGAGTCAAAGTGCTAATCAATTCACAGATGGACGATGGTGATTTTCCTCAACAGGTAATTATGAAGCTGCTTTCTACAGTTGTTACTAGTTATAAGTTTTAATGCAATGTGCTTAAATTAATCATTATTCTATATGTTTTATTTCGTTTCCTACAGGAAATCACCGGAGTATTCATGAGAAATTGTACCATTAAACTATCATCATATAGAAACATCTTCCCAATTGGGCTCTTGGAGAATACCGTCGGCGGGTTTTGTTCGCCATAAAGCTTTGGACATGAGGACGGTCGTGATGTAATAAATCATCATTTAGAAACTCCATGTTTGTCAATTTAAATAATGCATGTAATTTATACGCTTTGTATACTTAGGTACGTCGAATTATTGTACAAATCTCAAGTGTATGGGTTGAGCAAATCTAATACCACTTTAACATTTTGGGAACACTATATGCAATGATGATTGTTTCTTTTTGGATTTTTCTTATTTAACAAACGATTAAACCACATGCAATGCAATTCAATTTTAGGTGATGTCTATGTGATGCTAATCTAACTATTGTGAGAATTTATCTAATATGACATGCAATCTAATTTATATGATTTTATGAAAATGATCACGTGATGATGCCACTATTTCTATGTGACATATGCAAGTAATCTTTTTATGACTTTCTCTTAAGTTAAAAGAGGGAAACTACCTAATAAGGAAATTTAACTCTCATTGTTTTATTTTTACTCTGCCTCTTTATAGAGCGGGAGAATCAAACTTCACATTTGTGATACAGCGTTCTCACTCCCCAATCCCTTTATCAGCAGGGATGTATGCTTGTGGTAGTAACATGCAATAGAAGAAGCCCATGTCACAAAATTTTCATCATGTCCAAAATAGGAAACAAGATGTAGTCGGGGATCCAATGATCAAAACCTCGACTAGATGCACAACCCAAACAAAGAGATTTCCCATTTACGAACTCAACTAAAATCTCAAAATAAGCCAACTTTAGAATGAAAACAATCTAGATTAGGCCAATTATATACTCTCTTAGATTAAGATAATTCGAGAAGTTTTGATTGAATTATGACCAAAAGAGGAAAAAGAATAGGAGTTGTCCTCACAACAAACCTGTTGTTGCCTAAGATGACCGGCAATTATGGACTCATGTGGACCGGCAAAGGGCACGATGGACACGGTGGGGGCGGCAATGCTGTGGGTGTGACCGATAAGGGGGGGTGGGGACGGTGGTACCAGCGAAGCAAGAGTTCTACGAGACGTCTCTTCCTCAGAACTCACGGGCAATTTCTCCAAATTCACCGTGTAGGAAGGGACAAAATTCCAACACTTTGACCCTGCAATCCCCTGGAGATCACTCGTGACTGATCAAGCTCCCCTCTGTTGGGAATGTGTGCTCGTGTGTGTACTTCTCAGATCGTGTGCCCCTTAAAACTTGTTTATTTAAGTTCAAATCTAGGGTTTCTTTTCAAGATCAGAATCCCTTTCTTTCAATATCTTCAACTTTAGAAGAAATATATCCTATTTTCAACGGTAGGAAACTCTGCTGTTAGATCGTTTGATTTGAGTTGCGGTAATATCAGTTTAATTGCTCTTCAAGTTGACTTCATTGAATTAATATTTTTTATAACTTGAATCTCCATATGTGCAAAGCACATAGGAATCTCGGCCACGAGGGAGAAACAAATGGGCTCTGTCCCAGTTAATTCAATTAATCTTAGAAACCTCCCTTAGCTCCAGTCCAATGCAGTTATATGGGATTAATGGAAAAAATGCTCCTAATATGCAATACAATACACACACACACACATATATATATATATATATATATATATTAAAGTTGGGATCAACTCCTAATTATTTATGCAATGAATGATTAAATATGTCGCAAATTTTAGATGTCAATAAAGCTAACCTTGGTTCACCTCTTTAGTATTAACTATGTTCTATGAGATGTTTTGATCTGTTGCACCTCCATGAGCACAAGAAGCACGAGAATCTATAATAGAACAAGCACACTTCTTTTTGGCTGGATCTCGTTGAATTTTAGGTTACATTTTCTGGAGGCAGAGGCACCCTAGGCAATGGAGTATTATTTAAAGAGCTGAACTTTTTTTCGTGGGTAAGTTCTGTACAATCACGAGGTTTATATG
This sequence comes from Psidium friedrichsthalianum, assembly GCA_019149425.1. Lineage (NCBI taxonomy): Eukaryota > Viridiplantae > Streptophyta > Magnoliopsida > Myrtales > Myrtaceae > Psidium > Psidium friedrichsthalianum. The sequence goes on along the minus strand of JAGVVM010005750.1, from coordinate 6,904 downwards.
TAAGAAGATGATGATCATAAGAACATTGAACATACAAAATGGCTAATTGTAGTTTCTGAGTAAAATCAAATTTTATGTATGCCAAACATTGGAGCATGAACTTTCACTCAAAATTGATAAATTTAGTGGGGTTTCTAAAGGGAAAGAGAAGACAAGTAAAATTAATCAGTGAGCAGCCAACAGCTTATATTATTTTTGACAAAAAAAAAAAGCTTATATTATTTATGTTATTCTACATGATTGGATGTCTAACCGTTTTCATACTCCTAGATTAATGACATTTGAGTGTTCGATAGCTCACTTTTTCCATTTTTTTTTTTTGTCGGAACTCCTTTCCCAGTTAAGATGGTCCAATTGTAACTCTACAGTAACTAGGGGAAAATTGTGCAAAAAGGTACTGAACATGTTATACTTTTGTCGATTCAGTTCTAAACATATATATTTACCAATTCAATCCTAAACATTTTGTAATTGTACAAATTTACTCATTTCCAATTAATTTTGATTGGAAATTATTGACGTAGCGTTACTACCTACTGGCGCTGACATCGTGCAACCATGGCTAATTTTTAATAATATTTTTTTATTTTTTATTTTATCTTTTTTTTTCTTTTCTCTGGTTTTTCTGTTTGGCAATGGTCGACAAGGGTCATCGGTGCCATCATTGGCAATGGGCAAGGGTGCGATACCATCGCCTAGATTTTGGCAAAAAAAACTATTAAAAATTAGTCACGTAAGCACCAGCCACGCTAGTGACGTCAGCGCCAGTAGCGCCATGTCACTGATTTCCAACCAAAATTTGTCGGATAACTGAATTGGCACAAAATATAAAAGTTTAGAACGTAGTTGACCAAACTTAAAAGGCCTTTTTGAACTGGTAAAAGTGGCAAAAAGATTTACGACCTTAAAAGGTAATTTAGTGCAAAACTTTGAACTTTTTTTTTGTTGAGTCAGATGCCAAACATGAATATTTTCTACTACAAACGGCTACATATCTTTTCGGTCGTAGCTAAGCCTAGCACGTTGTAAAGATGAGTTTTTTAACTTTATAACATTGATTTTAAAAAAACAAAAATTTATAACATGTAAAAGGGGTAACGCCAACCGTCTTAAACCATTTTATATTTTGCGATGTTTTCGTTATGGGAGCGTTCGTGTGTTTTTTCCAAGATGCAAAATGGTGATTCGTTTTGTGTTTTAAAACGATATTTTACAAAGTTAAGTATACAGCCTTTACTCATAAGAAAGTGAAAAACCAGTAAGATGTTTTTTTTGTTTCAATAATTCATTATGATCATGCATTTTCGTAAAGAAAATTTCAATTGTAGGATTGCCCATTCTTTGAAAACGGTTTCATGTGGCCCAATTGCATCGTTATTGATTCGGAGAACTACGTAACCGGTCCTCCTCACGATGTTTCTTACATGTATCTCATTACTTTTTGTTGGTTGGTTTTATGGGTGGTCGGTGGTGCCGCCCCATGTTGGGTTGGGCCTAGCCCAATTACTCACAAAGTCAGTCACTGCCAAAATTAGTCGACTACTCTTGAGAGTGTCTCATTCGAAGATGTTCATAACACATAGAGAAATTGTTCTAGTCTGGTGGGACCACTCGTCGTTGCACGTATTAACAGGAAGCTTTTCTACGTTGATGAATATTGATGGAGTAAGCCCACATCTAATGTTGCATCGTACCGAACCTTGGTCGACAAGCTGAAGTTCTACCAATTTCTGTACAGATCTTTAATTCGACAAGCTTCAATGGCTCAGCACAAGCGATCTTTTCAGTAACCAAACATGCTCTCATATCATTTTATTTATTGGAGAGAATTATCATGATCAGATTATTGTTTGTATGTTATTTCCATGGTATGCATGCCTCCTTATCATTGGAAGATTCTTGTGGCTGATATGAAGTAGAAATGTTTTGCATGATGGTTGCAACCAGTCTTACTCATTCAACAAGCATCAGAAACAATGTCATCCTTGCTCCTTTTGATCTAGCCATGATCCACAAATCTCAAAACTATGGAGAGAAACACGAATAAGGAAAGTCTTTTTTCCTGAATGAACACGGAGTTGAGAGAGCTACCTCTGAAGAAACATTGTTGTTTCCTTGTTTGCGGGTGATAGCGAAACAGCAAGAAAGAGAATTCCCTACACTTTGCACTGTGTTTTTTAATGACTCACGTGAAGATGTGTTTTTTAGAGAATTTTGCAGGGTCAAGTTGATGTATTACTTGATTTTATTGAGAGGTCCGTCCTATCAAGTTCTTTTTCGATTGTGGCAAGTTTTCCAACTTGAAATCCAGGAGATGAGAAGCCACAACAAATTTGAGGACAAATCTTTTTAAACCTGGGGAGTTTGATACGAAGCATCGAGCTTAATCCAACGGTTTGCAAGTTCAACTTAGTCCTCGTTGTAAATCAACTAAAGATGTAGGAGCATCCAATTCAAAGGCGCAACTGACAACTTGCAACATCGTTCCGTCGGCTAGTCAAGCAACAGCCATGTCTACTCAAGCCAAATCAGGTTTTGGCCATAACTTGTGTTGTTGGTTGAAGGTGTCGATTTGGCAAGAGAGGTGTCAATAGACTCTAAAGATATCGACACAAAGACGATTGGCTGATTCATTGATAAAGGAGTTGGCTGATTCTTCCTAGTCAGTTACATATTAACTATCGACACTTTTCTACCTGGAATAAGGGTGGGTTTGGTTCAACATTTCAAATGAGCTTTGGTGAATGCAAATGTCTTTAGCCTAAATGGCTTTGGAAAAATGCTAATTGCTTTTGGAAAAAACTGATTTCAAAATGGGCTTTGAATTAAATATTGTTTGCTAAAAATAAATTTGCAAATGGGTTTTTGATAATTTTTACCATTGTGGGGTTAGTTTTGGAAAAAAAAAATTATTTTAGTATTCGGCCAAATGCTAAAAGCCCAATGCTATGTCCCTACCAGCATTGGTGAAAATGCAAATGTCTTTATCCTAAAGGGCTTTTGGAAAAATGCTAATTGCGTTTGGAAAAAAACTAATTCAAAATGGGCTTTGAATTAAATATTGTTTGCTAAAAAATAAATTTGCAAATGGGTTTTTGATAATTTTTTACCATTGTGGGGTTAGTTTTGCAAAAAAAAATTATTTTAAGTATTCGGACCAAATGCTAAAAGCCCAATGCTAGTCCCTACAAGCCTTGGGCTTTCAGCATTCCCAAGGCCAGCATTTGGCCAAATGCTGGCCTAAATGCTGAACCAATGGGGGTTCAGCAATTTTTCTAAGGGCTTTGAGGACTGAAAGTCCCTTGGGAATGCTAAACCAAACCCACCCTAAGTTCTGTTGCTGATTCGTACATGCCAATTATGTCCATTGAATCTATAGAATTCGTGTCCCTGTTTGGGAACGAATCAACTCTATATTAATGGGAGGGGTTGTCTTGATGAAGTCCTTTGCTGTTTGCTGATCTTCATAGGTGTTTATGGAGCTGTCCATGAATGTTGGATGAATTTAGAGTCATGGTTATTTTGCTAATCATATGCCATTCAACAAGAAGTTTGTTGATTTCAAAAAAGGACCATCAATATATCCATGGCAGGCCATTCTCAGTCATTTCCATGACTATTTGGTAATGTTCCAAGATGGTTAATTGCTGGACCAGGCTTTATGGATGAATTTTGAAAATGAACTAGCAAGGATGAAAGAGTCAAGGCTTCAAGTTTCTATGTCATTAAATGCTTCTCTAAGTTCCTAGATCTTTATACTTATTCTAGTTCCTACGTCTTTTATGTCTTTCTGGTTCCCATGTTTTATTTAATATGTCGTCTAGTTCCCAAGACTGCTGATTGGGTGAGTCTCGAGTTCTTTAATTTCTAGTCTATTCCTACGTTCAAGTCCCTGTATATATAGAGGAAGAATTCCTCGTTGTAAGGTATATTGTGAATGAATGAGAATTCCTCTTTGTGAGTTGAGTTTTAGATCCCTTTGCATCTGTATCCTTGGAGAGTAAAATTACTTTTTGATGATGATCCAAAAGCCTTTATACATTTGGGCCTGCGGTAACATTCTGTTCTCTGATTCTGTTACCTAGAATGTACGAATAATCTATTGGTATGCATGTTCTGATTTTGATTCTGTTCTCGAGAATCAGTTTTAAGAATCAGATCACTTTTAGAGCAAATCCAACAAAAAAAAATTGGTCTAAATATTCACTTGAATCACAAACAAATAAGTTTCACGATCTCTCACTTTTTTCTTTTCAGTCTCGGTCGTCAATGTTTTCCTCAACCTAATAAAATAACAATAAAAATTTCAAAAAAAATAGAATTTTTTTAAAAAATTCACAAAAAAATTAGAATTCCTAAAATAAGAGAGCTTAATTGACTAGTTTTGATCTCTTTCATAATTTGGTCTAAATTTCTTAGATTCATATATATCACCTCTTCTACAAAAATGTCCCAGAAGATATGGCATATAACGTTTGTATGGTACCTATTACTCGTGCCGTGCGTTGACAAATGTGACCATTTCACACGTTGAGCTTATCCAACCCCACTTGAATTTAGGATTAGAGTTGCATAACTGATAGTGAATTCTTGGTACTTCGTATCAATGAGGATATTTGAATTTTTTTTTTCATGGATACTTTGATTATTTTTCACTGATATTTTGTATTTATTTAGACACACAACATTTAAACAAAAAAATTGAAGTCCATTACATATGGGAACGTGTCCCGATGCTTTAATCGCATTTCAACTCTTATATTAAAATTTGTGTTTTCATTTATTATGAGCATGCTAAAAACTAACTGTACTTTAATTTATTTTAGTGTGCATTTGAAAATTAGTCTTGCAATTTAGATAACTTTTACCGAGTAAACTACGTAATTATTTGATTTAAATAAAAAAAAATTAGGAAGAGGCCAACAGCTTTCGAATAGAAATTTTTATGGCAGTTAGCAAACGCTTTTCTGTTCTTTAAAACTCCTTCATATACAGAATTAGAAAATTCATTTTAAAAAATCAGTTTTTTGGAACAAATGGTGTTCCATTCAGCCTTAGTTGGTGGCGTAGTCTTTACAAACATACATGGTGGTAGGAGTTTCTATCTTCCCGATCTTCTTACTCGCTAGTGTTTCACTTTAGGCTTTGGTGTGATCGTGCTATCGTTCGTTTTATATTGTGGCTGGTGATATCTTTACGCCTCATTATAGTTCGTTTCCTTATCATTTCTTTGTTGTTTTTATACTCTTCTCCATACACGTGTCCCGAAATCCCCTGTACCGGCTATATACTTCCATCCATCCTAACTAATTGCAACTCTAGAATCCCTACGGACGGAATCACTCGCCCACACATGCATCACAAAATCCTACGATTGACATGAGTGGCTAGGAGGTCTTCGTCACTTTGACGATGCCATCCTCTTTATTTTATTGGGACGCCCGACATCAATCTTCTTATAGTGATAGAGGGAGGTCAAAAAATGAAAAATCTTCAGCTGCAAAATAAATTAAACGGCTTACATATTATAACAATTTTTTGTGTGACTGTATGAGTAACAACACGTTAGGTTACAAACTCTTGAAAGATTAGTTCCCATAATAATTTTTAGTTGTTAATTATTTATTTTTTGTGACCCAAAATAGCCTATTAATCTCACAGTGGAATAAAGACAATCACATAATCATTTCTCGTAAAGGTGGAATCTTCTGCTCTTTGTAAAAATTGAGTATTCACCGGCTGTGGTGGAAATTGTAAGTTTTTTTTTTAGGGTTAAAAAAAAAACTGTAAGAGTTCCCAGAAAGAATTGGACGCAATCGATCTCCCACATGACTAAACCTGTGCTAGAAATCCAAAGGCAACCCCCTCACGTGGATTCCTTTTTGACATAATTCCAACATATAACCAAACACAAGGTTGCTACACAAATGGGGACAATTAATTAATTCGAGTAATTGACATGTCGAAGAACATCCATCCATCCAACCCAAGGCTGGGAAAGCCCATGGACCAGATGGTGAAAGATACTATTGCCCCTGTTGGTTTACGTGACTTGATTACTTAGTCGTTTGGGGACCAACGTGCAATTGCAACTTGCATTAAATCTTGCCGGTGTACGCCAGGGAAAAAGATAAAAAGTAAAGTAAAGAAAAAATCGAAAAAAATTGTAAGAAAAAACAGTGCTGTCCATTCTATGTAGGACGACTGGCATCCCATTAGCGTTATTTGGCCAAAACATTAGCGTTATTTGGCCAAAATAACGGACGCTGGGTGAAATGGTCGAAATAGTAAATTCCTCTCTTTGCTTGATGTGTGTCAGGGAATCGAACCTGTGACGTGCCTCTGATCTACCAACCCTCATCCTTTGGAACTTTGGGGATCCTTAAGCTGTGATTCCTTACTACCGGATCGTATGATTGTTTTACTATCTCACCTACCAAAAGCAACACATATGATCTAAAGACTAATCGTTTAGGACCAGATATATATACTCGTCAAGTAAAATAAACACAAACTTAGGATATACATCACCAAAAATTATTATCTTCCCAGACCAAGCCCAACCATTAACAAAAAAAAACTGGAAAGGTCCATCTACGACGTCTGTTGCGACACACGCGAAAAGGGAAGAAAAAAAAAAAAAAAGGTGAAGGAGAGGGGAAAAAAGGAAGGGGAGGCGGTGGCGTCGGCGTATTAGTCCATGGTGAAATCTCGTTATCGCGTCAACGGTCATTGAGACCAGAGGTATTTTAGGTCCTACTCTGGGAGTTGTACACGAGTTTTTCTCGATAGTATGGGGAGTCTGGTAGCGTGAGGAGGGGAAAGTGGAAGAATATTCTGGTCTCGTATTAAGCCTTTCCTCTGTATATAGCCTCCTGGTCCTTTATTAGTCGCTTCTAATGAA
>JAGVVM010005749.1:0-26012 GCA_019149425.1 Psidium friedrichsthalianum | reverse complement strand
GGGGGGGGGGTGAGGTTTTTTAAAAACCAAAAAAAAAAAAACCCCCAAAAAAACAACAAAAAAAAACGAAAAAAAAAAAAAAAAAAAAATCAAAAACAAAAAAAAAAAAAATTTTTTTTTTTTTTTTAAACATTTTGTGGGTTTTGTTTAAAAAAAGCCTAAACAATAAAAAAAAAAAAAACTCCCAACCCCTCCCCCTCCCCTCCCCCCCCCCCAAAAAAAAAAAAAAACAACTGGGGCTTCTTAAAGTGAAAGCAATTTTCACAATTAATCGACGGAAACTAAGCCAACCGGTAGGCCTGAGAGAACCAGCGAATAGGACCAGCACAACCTCGCATTTGCGCCCACTGGCAATCATCAAGGCTTCCTTGGGGTTTGCCTTGAGAGGGTCGTAACAATGTTGCGGGTGGCATCCTATTCCATCTCCTCGCCTGAATATGCCTCATCCCGAAGTGAGTCGCGGATGATGCCGCCACCGCCCCAGTCTCCCCGGAAGAGACGGAGATAGACTATGTGCACAAGTTCGAAAGGGGACTTGTTGAAAGCGGAGAGGAGGAGGGAGATCATAAGGAAGGGACTTGCGAGTGACCGGCCAAAGGGATGCTCATCGGCCGAGGTGAGGTGCCGGGGGAACTATAAGGTGGGTTGTGAGTTCCGTGTGTATGAGAGGCGAGTGTTAAATTCTCATTAATCACGTACCCTTTTTTAATTTCCTAAAATATTGTAACTACTTACATTTCTGGCAACTTTGATGGCATATCATAGTTTACAAATTCACCTTTATATATAATATATTATATAATTATATATAATATTAAATTCAGATTTTTAGACATAAAATTTGCGGCCCCGGGGCCAATAGTGCCTGGACACGGCACGTGTACGGCACAAGCCCTACCTGCACAACGCGCACATAAAAATAATGCCAATGGACACGTTGCCGAGGGACGTAATTCTTTGTTCGCGTTGAAATTCCACCATTGTGGTTGCAACCCACCCGATTCACAATTACGCGCACGAGTCTCGTTGAACAAATCACTCTCTATTTATTTCGCCATAAATAAAAATAATTTTAAAAATAATTTCTAAAGACGATGACTTCTGTTTGCTTGAAATAATTAATTAATAAAAGACCAATTTATGTCTAAACAATTTATGAACGACGAAAATAAACTTCTTACAAGAGATATAAGTGATTGTTTTTAAGAAAATATTTTTCCGATCATTTATTTTTTTGGCGAGAAAAAAACGGAGGGTTGTGGTCGTTGCTTTCAATGAAAACTTTTTATCGCTAGAAAGTATTTGTTAAAAAAATTCAATTCCAAAGAAAGTAATCCCATTTCCCGGTATTTGGTCATGTTAAAAAAAAAAATTGATTTCATGGTATTTAATAACAAGTGGAAAACAGTGGAAGGAGCCTGTATTGGTAGAAATTGAGATTTGATGACTAACAACCTGGAATCAAACATATTCTGTAATCCATCAAAATCACTAGAATGACAAAGAATGAGGAAGAAGAAAAAAAAAACTTAATGAAATCATATTTGTAAAATATTATACATGATCGTATTGATAGGAAATGTTGAAGAACACGAGCATCGATAATATATATTTGGGGAACAGTAGACACGATTTATATATGAAAAAGAAAAACATATGATACTTGTCGGGGCGGAAAACAAAAGCTAACAGGAAATATAGAGCTGAGAAGATAAGGAAATAAGAAATCAAAGAAAATCAATTCCTTCTGAGCGTGTGTTTATTTCACAGAAAATCAAAGATTTGAAAAATATTATTCAAAAAATAAACGTTTATATCACTTATAAAAATGAATTAATGCAAAAATATTTTTATCGCCGTAAAAATAATTAGGCATAAAGTGTTATCAATAATGAAATATTTTTCGTTTTAACTAATGTTTCTAAAAGATACAAGCGTTTATTTTGTTGAAAAATATTTTCCAAATCTTTGATTTTTCCACGGTTTTCCTCAACCAAGTTTCTCGGTTCAATCCATGAAAAATCAGACAAGCCGACCCTTGACAAACGGAAGCAATTGACTCATAGCTGAAGCCGATCGATCATGGTCACATCTTCAACGAACAAATCCAACTCCATCCGAGGGTTGCAAGTTAGGAATTAGGACGGCCGTGGTGATCACTTCCTTTTTTCCACACCTTCGGTCAACGGTTCGAGTCTCCTTCTAACCCCTCCCTCAAGCAAAGAACCAGTAAACTTCCACGTCTATTTCCAATATAGCTTTCTCGATTCCTGGAGACTCAATAAAGTAGTATCCCCGAACCGCCAAGCTCTCTTTCGTCTACACCACCCTGCAACTTCCTGGAAACTCCATTGACGACCGCCTAAAGTGTAAACAAACGACCCCGACGCATTAAAGAAGCGCAGAAGCGTCCACCCACCTGCCGCCGCTAACGTTTCTATGCACGCCACTGTGTAGTTTCTTCGCCATTTACACGAAGAAGAAGAAGAAGAAGACTTTTTTTTGGCTCCTTTTGGTCGCTTTCTTGATGTTCCCCTGCTTATATATCCATACCGTGTTGATTACCATACCCGTGTTGCTCCATTAATCGAATCCTTCCTAACAGCTTGAATCGGTGGAGCCAAAACCCACTTCCATCCCCACCACTGTCTCCCCCTGTTTTTCCCCCCGTCTGTCTCTCTGGGCAATTCTATTAAACACAGACCGAGCTGACGCTTATGGGCGTGCGGCCTACAGCTGCAATATCATTCACAGACTGAACAGTTGGACCAGGCGATGGAACATGATTGGACCCTCCTCATCGAGCCAGTCTCGCTCCTGTGCATAGTGGCGGTCCTGGTGTTGGTCCACTCGGTGATGTTTTTGCAAGACTGCTATCTCTACCTCCGCTGCCTCGTGCACCCCCTTCCCTACTGCTTTCTCGTGACGAGACGCGTTGTTGCCAACACATGCGGAAGCAGCCCCGGATGGACCTGGATGAACCCGGTCTTCCCGCGAGCAAGGGTCGAGGACACATCAGCGACCTCGGCCGGCGACGTGGGAATCCCTGAGGAGGATGCGGTCCTCTCGAGGGGCGAGGTGAAGATGGTGATGGAGAGGCTGGGGATCTTGCGTGCCGCCGACGAACCCGGGTGGCGAGCAGCTGGGGGAGCGGATCGGGGCGCGCGAGGTCGCTCGATTGTTCGAAGAGGAAGAGTGAGCTGGAGGAGGTGAAGGAGGCGTTCTACGTGTTCGACGGAAACTGCGAGGGTTCGTGGACGCGAGGGAGCTGAGCGACGTGCTCCGGGCCCTGGGCTTGGTCGATTTGTCCGAGCCAGACTGCAGAGATCTGATTGGAGCCTTTGACGACAACGGCGACGGGCTCATTGATTTCCGAGAGTTCGCCAAGCTTGTGCAGAGGAGCTTCCGGCAGAGAAGCCCCCGCGCTGCGCCGCGGTTTCTCCGTCCCCGTTCACGTTACATGCACGGTATCTTGGCACACGGGTTTCATTTTTCACAAGCTCAGCACGTCAACTGCCTCGATTCGTTTTTTGAACTTTGGCTTGTGTCTGGTTGAACCAGACAACCGCAGAGCCGCCGATGTGTTTGATTTCGTGTGTACAGACTCCTCCGTCGAATGCGATTTATGTTGTCGATTGATAAGATTTCGAGAGTACCTGTTTTCTTTCATGCGTTGCTGCCCTGGCCCAAACAATGAACATATGCGTTCAAATTCAAAGCTACCAACGAATGACTGCCAATGAACACGTGACACGTGTCCTTAGTTGACCCCACAAATATTTTCATTTTTTTTTCCGCTCTACCCAACGTATTCGCAATCGAAGGTTGATAACCCAAAAAATGATCAATGCTTTACCATCGATATGAAGCCGATTTGTTCGAATTGTCGGCAAGTGATGTGATAGTCACCGATAGTTATGTAGTTATCGACAATGGCAAGACCAACCGAGGACGGTGTATAACAATGATGACGATGAAATAACAGCTTTTCATACACGATGTGAAAAATTGATGAACATATCGAATCGATGATAAAATCAATGCATGAACAATGTCATAGAAAAAAATTTCGAGGTGTTTAGATTTAGAGAAATGAAGAAACGTATTGGTTCTTCGTCAATAGATTAATCACCACCTAATCAATAGCCGCCGGCCCGACGAAGGAAGACGGCAGAAACCCTTCTACTAATAAAAATCTCCACCTAGAATCGGACCATGGTCCAGTGTTGGGTGGTTTCCATGAGAATCGGTCCGGTTCTCGATTTTAATTTATTGGAATAGAGTGAGTACCGGTTCGGTTCTTGGTTCCGTATGAAATTGCCCACCTTGGGCCACTCGAAATGGGCCGACATAAATTAAATTTATGTTTTAAAAATCAAAACCTTATTCCTAATTCTTCGTCGCCTCCTTGCACGCAGTCACGGCCTCGTTTCTCCTCTCTCACTCTTGGTTGCCTCCTCTGCTCTGCTGGTTTGTAACTCAAACCCATTTTTAGTCCATGCCTACCGGTTTCAAACATGACTTGTAAATGGGTCTCAATTATATTGTTTATATTTTATATTTTTTTCATAAGTAAAAGAAAGAACATAAGTAAAATTAAAAAAAGTTAAAAACTGTTTTGGAATGACGCCCTGCCGCCGACCACCCACCTCTGCCCATCACCGCTAGCCCACTCTACCCCCACCGTCGCCCGCCGCCCCACCTCAGCCCACCACCTCTGCCTGCAGCAAGAAGGCGAGTTCGTGTCTACGGCGATGAAGGCGACCACGAAAGGGTGTTTAAAGGCAACAACCCCGTGGGCTTCGCGCTCCCGCTCGCAATACTGCAGAAATGCCTTGGTGTTTGGTCACTCGCCTCCTCGCTTTCCTTCTCAGGCCACTCAGGCAACCCTCGCGTCATTTGCTGTAGATTGTGGCATGTGGTTTCACTCTGTACACTGGAGTCTTCCTCCTCTGTCTCCTCCTCTCTTCTTCTCTTCTCTTCTTCTCTCTTCTCTTCTGTTCATTTTCTACTTCATTTCTGAGATTTTCTCCATGAAGGGCACTGCACCTGGTGGAAAAAATGGAAAACTTTTGGCTTGTTTGCTTCGTAGTACAGGCGAGAGTTGATTCTGGTCGCTTTAACGAGGTCGCTTGCTGCTAACGTGCTTTTAAATTATGTTAGCTGGGGAGAATTTGGCGTGAAATCTATTCCATTTTAGAGAAAGAAGGTTATCAATTTGATGCGAACCCGGAAGGATGCTACATGTTGACTCCCCCCCCCCCCCCCCCCCCCCCCCCCCCGGTGCATCAAAGCGGCCGGTGGAGGTGTGTTGTGGCGGCGGTGGGGTAATAATAAAAACATTATTTTATGTGTTGAAAAATTAAAAAATCATTGCATAAAGTATTTTAACAATATCATTTTTCTTAATAAGTTATGAAAACAAAATATTTCATGATTTGATTAAATATAGAAGTATTTAAGAATTATGGGTCAGATGTGATATAGATTATTAAATTTCTATCGCAAGAAAATGGATCAAGACTGGTTAGATAGGCCAATATAGGTCAGACCATATTACCAACCCAAACCCTATTGACCCACCTATTTAAACCTGTACCGTAGAGTAATTTGCACGATATCGCACGCAACATGACACGCATGTATTTAAACAAATAGAGAATTTTATTACTTTAGAAGAATGTGGTTGTATTAAACAGTATATTTTTAAATTATAATGTACACATCACTAGTGAGGTTTCTTCTTATTTCGTTAGATTCGTTAATTTTTTTTTGTTGACTAGTATACTAATTTTAGGATGTTGAGTGTTGAAGCGGCTGGGGGGCGTCAAATCGGCGGTGAAGTTGGCGTGCGGGCAGGTAAAAGAGAAAATTATTTTTTATTAAAAAAAAAAAAATAGTTCAAATATTTTAGAAAAAAAATCAATTGCATGAAAGTATTTAAGCAATATTATTTCTTAATAAATTATATGAAAAAACATTTCATGATTTGGTTAAATTACAGAAAAGTTTTAAATAACACGGTGTTTTCAAATCCAATATGGTCGTTAAATTTCTTACGGGAAGAAAAAGGATCCAAAATGGTTTAGGATAGATCAATATGGGTCAGAACATATACCAAACAAAAACCCTATAATGACCATATGTTTGACACTCTAGGTAGAGTAATTAGCCACCGATATCGCCATGCTATACATGACATGAAATGTTATTTTAAAAAAAAATAGAGAAATTTTGGCAACTTTTCCAACACGTGTGGTATATTAAACGTATATTTTTAAATTATAATGTACACTTAAAAATATCACCAGTGAGTTTCTTCTTATTTCATTAAGAATTCATGATTATTATTATTATTTTGTTGGCTAGGTATACTAATTTTAGGGTAGCTGAGTATATGACTTAAGTATGTGTGTGTGTGTATAGATTTATATTTTGACTTGTTATTTTTTGAAAATTCTTAAAATTGACCATGTGCATGTCGAAATGATATGTCAAGATGCTGGGCTCGCATGTCGCTGGTATGTCTAAGACACTGATTGCGTGTCGGTCGTATGTCGAAGAGTATCAGATGTTGGAGTATTTGACATGCCTTCGACACAACTTAGAGGCCCGAGGAGAATGTCGATGCTTCTGAAGCTGCAATCTCAGGAACTTGGGCATTCATTTACTTAGTGTCGAGCTTGGTTTCAAATGACAATCTCTTCACCGTTAAGAATGGTAAGAATTGGCAAAATAAACTCTCAGATCTCACGAATCACCCAACTCTTCCAACTGTAGTTGGAACTATGCAATTTTCTGGCAAAAGCTCATACTCTGTCGATTAGGGCTGAACATGGTTTCCGGGTAGAATTAGGAACCACAGAACCGAATCATCAGTTCCCAATCCAATTCTAGGTTCCCATGAGTTAGGGTCCGGTTCTCAGTTCTAATTTTCTAGGAAGCGTTGTTCCGCTTTCCTAACACAACATACTCAGACTTTGCTCGAGACTTGAGACTAAGATAGAGTGCTGCAGCTGCCCCCATGGTGATTCACTCATTCTTGAGACTTGAGAATTCTGCCTCGACCTACTTTCCTCTCCGAGATCGCCACTCGCCAGCGCACGACCTCTCATCTACCAGGTCCATCACCGGCGATCGTCTCTCTTCAGCAAAGCTCTTTGTTTTCCAGTTTTCACCTTTCCCTCTCCGAGGATTGAGATCGCCAGTCGCACGACATCCTGGCTCCCGTCCAGGCTCGTCCTTGACTCCTCTTCTCAGCTCTTGTACTTGCCTGTGAATATTGGAGAAGAACACGATGGCGTGTAGTTCCTCAGTTAAAACGAGAGTCGCTGATGATGGTATGGAAAGATTTGTTGAGTTTCAATTGATCCAGGGTTCGTGCTTGATGGGTCCGCCTTCTGACATGAATGTTTCAGTCCGTAGAATTTCCATTTCCCTAACAGCTCTGAATTTTTTTGCTTGCGATGCTGTAATTGATGTTTGAATCTCTTCTCCCGCAAATGTCATCTTTACAGCGAATTGGTTTTATTCTAATTAGTATCAATCTGTTGTCTGACGATGACGATATCTAGTATGACCATCCGACTTCGGTCTTGTTGAAATGGTTCTTGGCCATTGCAACAGGAAGATTGGATGGTCAAATTTTCTGATGATGCAATAGCATCTACTCCTTTTTCCTTTGGTATCGCTACAATGCCTCCGGAATTTCGGAAATTTTTCTATTTTGTAGGTGTGTTTGTTCTTAATTTAGTCATTTGAGTTTTTAGTTCGATGCGATGGGAACTATATTGTAGTTTCGTGTAATTTGAGTTCGTCTTTAATTTGTGAAATTGAGTTCTTATGATTTTCATAAGATTTTTTTATAGAAAGGAGGGAATGGTTATACTAATTCCTCTATAATTACTTTATCTTTGATTGATTCTTGTATTTGCAATGAAATTGAGTCCCTCTTCTTTACTTTTTCTCATTTGATGCAACGGGATTTATATTAGCAAGTTCACGGGTACCCTAGAACTGGATCATAGAGCACGTGACATAATAAATTTTAGGTTTCAAGATATGTAGAATATGTTTTAAATTTCAAAAAAATGAGAAATTTCTTCTAGCGAGTAGGTTCCACCTGGAACGTACCCAGAATTCGAAATCACTCATCTCTACTACCAATGACTTTAGGGTTTGAAAATTGAAATAACATAGCATTGCGAAAGAACAACAGCACTTGGTAGATAATGCTTACAAACTTTTACTTGATCGTGGCTATCTAGGATTATGCACATCGCAGATGTAATAATGTGGAATGGGCACTCGACCCTGACCCATCAATCCACAGCCGTGGACTCAAAAGCTTCCCACGATTAAACCTAGACCAGTTCCAACCCCACCCGAGAATCGAACCGTGGGTTCCAACCCATCCAAAAACCAAACCAGATCAACGGTCCTGTCTTCGGGTGTATCCATATCATTGGTGGACGGTTCTTGGTTCCCATTCAGCGGGAGGTTTCTGGTTTTAGGTTGGAAACCGTCCACTCTAACATTGATCACCCAAGCGAAAACTGCAGGACAAAAGTATACTGCAAATTAAATAACGGTTTCAGGGGAAAATTGCTAATCGAGACGACCTTCAGGGGCCAAAACATAATTATCTTTTGCAATGGTTGAAACTTGAAAGACATTCCCTGCCCGAAATACGACTAACAACTTTAGCCGCCACGCCTTGAATCGATCTACTCACCTCAAAGAATTTCTCTGTCTTGTGTGTGCGTAGTCTCTTCTCGAAAATCTTTGGCATCTGTTGCATTTGTCTACTCTAATATCTCTCTCTCTCTCTCTCTCTCCTCTCTCTCTCTCTCTCTGCGCAATCAGACCACTTCTTGGTGATTCGGACTTCAGAGCCGCAGGCGCTCTCTTCTTGATGCGATGCACTCAGCGTGAAAGGTAAGGTTTTGAACTTTTGACGAACTTCTTAGTCTTTTTTCATCTGTCCCCGTTTGACTTCGACCTAAATCTCGGATGGGAAGCATTGTGGTCAAGCAGAGCAACGAAGTTGTAGCTTAGAAGGAGTCTTTTTTTTCCTGCAATTTGTCATGTTTGTGCGTGGAAAACAGGATCCGATTAAGCGTTGTTGGTGAATTTTATGACCTCTAGAGATCGGTGGCTCTTCTCCTCGTGTATGCGCTTCGCAATTCGGGATCATCTGTGATATTTCACGTGGTGATATGCTCTCGATCGCTGGTTCTACCGGTTCCTGAATGCTGCTCTGGGAAGCATAGTGGTCGATGGAGCATTAACGAAAGAACGTTCTTGCTTAGCGACTGCGTTGGAAATTTGGTCTCTTAGGTTTATGGTAATTTGCGGTTTGAAATGTGCGTATGGCGTGAAGTTTCGCTGTAACTAGGTACAAAGTTTTTAGCAGAGAACACTGACAGGTAATTGATTCAGAACTTGAGAAAGGCAAAATATAAATGGGGGGATAAGGCATAAAATGTGCATGGTGATGGCGTGTATTCTCCTCATCCATTTCCTTTCGTTGTCCCCGTTGTTTGTCTATTGTCTCAGTAGATGTATCTAATTGGTTTGGTGTTCATTTACCTGCAGATACCTAGATGTACTTTCCAGTTCTCATCTTCTTTGAAACATTATTGCTGAAGGTTCTTCCACCAAAGAAAGAGAATTTTATTGCTGAAACTCTGCTTTTTGATGTAGAGGAGAACTTGCACAATAGGGCAATGCTTTGGAGATTGGAAAGACAATCGTGATCCTGATTTTGAGCACGTCTCTCTCTATCAATGGTATGGGATCTCTTGCGACGGGATGTACTGCCTATTAAGAGTAGAATTTGAGAGGTGTGATTTAAGATAGAAATGACTATACCTCAAAGCCAAAAATTGGACGTCCATTGATGAAGCTTCTCAGATTGAGAGGATGGCCTATTCTGCAGCAGCTGCATATTGAGGAGCAGTTACTTCGGACCTCATCGGAAAATTGGTGTATTATAAATAACGGCACGAGGGAACCTACTATTGTCATGGGTGTTTCCGGGTAAGTTACTGTGGTCACTTTTGGAGTGTTTTCACCTAATATCTTGTAGATGTTCTGTATTTATTGGACTCTTGGTTGTGAAGACAATCCATATTTTCTTTTCCTTTTTGAACTTGATATGTGTCGATTGTGACATTATACGCCGAGAGTTTTCTTTTGCCTGTACTCGGCGTGCTTTATTTTGGTATTGGAAAGCTAATATTGCTCTCCTGTGCAGTTTTAGGAGTATAATGAACCAAGATCCTGTTTTCACCCTACGTTTATCTATCACCATGGAACGTCCTGTTGGACCTGTTGAATCTTTAACACTTTGACATAGTTACAAAACATTTCCAAATTAGTACGACTTTTAATTATGAATGTGAACAAGCTCCTGCCTGCCTGACCTTTGTTACTAAGTTAAGGCTTGGCTTGTGGTTGTATTTCATCTTTCTTGCAGCTTTTGAAATGTTGATAGGTTACGGGTGCTCATTCATGTTGTAATGGCTGTTTATCTGTCTGCATGCTTACATTTGTATTGATACAGTTCTGACATCACGTATAGGTGAAGTTTGGCAGCATTTGTTTCGAGATTCAGTCTCTGAGCAGTGAGCCTTTAGACATATAGAAGAGACACGTAATTCTTATTCATTTCTATTAAAAAAAACAACATGGCCTTCTGAAAGCAAGAACTTCTTGGGTGTTCTAGCGTATAGGCATCCATCGCGTGGAATGAAAGAAATGCAGCCAGACGGAGAGGAAAATTCTCTCCCATGTCTCTGAGACAGATGGGTTTGCTTTCTGGTATTTAAGCAAAAATCCTGTGTAAATGAGGATGCCGCCATTAATCAGATATTGGCATTGATTCATAAGTTAGATGGGTGGCACCCACTCTGCCTTCTGACAGTGTTTCTCCTATCGCTATGGAAAAAAATTTGAGACAATGTGACTATGAAATTATGTGCACATTTTCACAATTTTGTACTTATGCATGCTTTATATGTTGATGAGATGCGATCTGCTTGGATATATATAATTTAATAGAGTACATGCATATTTTTGCATAGGAAACCTGCCGATCTGCTTGAAATTAAACCAGTGTTACACGATCAGGTACCTGTAATCAAAAGGTTCACTGGGGGAGGCACTGTTATAGTGGATGGCGGGACAATCTTTGTTACTTTCATATGCAACAAGGATGCTGTCCCTGATGTTCAGCCGTATCCTCGACCCATCATGTCTTGGAGCAGCCTCATCTACAATGAAGTGTTCCAAGGAACTGGCAATTTCCACCTCCGTGAGAATGGTATTCAATTTCAAAGTTTTCAATATGCCCAATTTCTCCTGTATTTCTAATCAAATGAAATTGTGACATGTTTGCTTTTTCACTTTATGGGACAGTTTGGTTTTTTTCTACATGGTACTATTTCTTTGCTTCTTTCTTTGACTGCAAATGTCTCTTCTTACTCTTTGGCCTGACTTGGAGGTTCCGATATGATCTTGTTGCCAAGGGTTTTCATGATGACAAACATTTGACAGCTTTCAAATGCTTACACCGGGGAATAGTTACTATTATAATCTGGTCTCTATTTTTTGTTTACTTTGTTTTCCTTCCTATTGTTATTGACAGACAAAATGAATTTCTTTCTCTTGGTTTGTCCCTAGTTAGATTGAGGTAAGTATCTTTCAGGATATTGGCACCTTGGCTCAAAGTTCAGTGCACTTTGATACAGGAGTCTGCTGTAGCAAAGGACCGAACTCAATGATGTGTCAGCATATACAAATAATTAGTCAACTTAACCTTCATATGCTTTGACACTTTGATTGTTGTCCACGATAGCAGGAATCTCCTTTGAGATTACCTTTTTGATGATGTGTGATCTTTCAATGTTCTTCAACCTCTCCTGAATGTGCTTGCGCTCAGTCACATTCAACACTTATGTCGTGGATACTTTCGATATCATGTAGTGTTTATTATCAGCACATCAATTACAGTGCGAAATTTGTTAGTACTTATTGTCACAGTTACAAGTTCTATTCTTTTCTCTTGACGAGTTTTTGTTCTTTCTTTGGGTGGATAAATGACTAGCCTTTTTTCAATTTTTTTAATGACTAGTTAGTTGTCCACATGGTTGAAAGTTTTGTTTGAAAAACTTTCCAAACTCTAATGGCGCACCCCTCTACCTATTCCAGATTACGTTTTTGGCAATCGCAAGTTTGGAGGGAATGCACAGTCCATCACTAGAGGCCGGTGGATCCATCACACATCTTTCCTGTGGGACTACGAGATCAGAAACATGGCTTATCTGAAGCTTCCTTCACGTGCTCCCGAATATCGATCGGTACTCAATTTCTTGTTTCTCGATCTGTTCTGCTGTCAACACAATAACCAGAGTATCCAGGCTGGACCAAAGAAAAATTCAAATTCATTCTCGGCTGAAACAGCAACAAGCTGACATACTTGAACCATTTGCCTTTATTTCCCCTCTTTGCCAGACAGACTCTGCAGATGATTGTCCTTTCTAAATTGAGCTTCATGCTTTCTCTTTAGGCAAGGGGCCATTTGGAATTTATATGTCGCATGAAGGACTACATATCAAGGTCAGATTTCATCAACAGAACAATAAGGGCACTTGGAACCCATTTTTCTGTGGAACCTGAGGAGTTGGAAGCAATTCAATCCGTGCCGAGTACAGAGTTTTCTCCCTCGTCCAAGCTACTGACAATGCAGGAAATAGAATCAGCATTATGCGAAGTAGAATCTCCGATCTCTCTTGCTTGTTCCCCGTCTCCATGATAATTTACTGATGCTGTTTTGGTACCGAACTATTTATCAGTCTTCCTAATGCATGAGCTCTAATTGTATGATTCTTTTCTGTGTATGTGATTTGCATTTGTCATTGTAACTTGAACTCGGTCATCAGACTTTCTGAATTCGAAACCGGTAAAATAAAGTGGAAAGCCTTTCTTTTTCTTTTTTTTACATTTTGGATTTTCGCTCTGATGCCGGAGTATGGAGAGAGCTTTTGGAGGTGGTCTTGCAAGTTTTTTCAGGGTCATCATTGATACTGCAATGAACGTCTGAGTCTGACCATGGTATTGCAGTTCTCCAATCCTTGATCCACCTTGAAGTGGTGTAAACTGAACTTACGTGTTGGTGATGTCTATAGGATCAAGAAATGCCTTCATATTTGCAGAATCATAGATCGAGCAATGCTCGTTTCCTAGTTCATCTACTCCGCCTTGGCCAATGCGAGGATCCAGCGAACTCACATTCCGACTCTGCCCCAACCATGACCACGAGGCCAAACATCGCGGGTCAACTCGCAAATTAATCTCGGTACACCTTACATGGTCCTACATGATTGTCATGGTTTTCTGTTGGCTATTCTTGTCCTGGAAATAAAAGGTGGGGTTCTTTCATTCTTTATACTTCGGGAAGAACCTTTATGAACGCAATTCTTACGGATGCATCGTTTAGTAAACACAAAACAGATGAGACCCCCTAATTTTTCACACATGGAATGCACAATGGCATGAGATTTCAGGAAGATCAAGGTACGATACACAATTTATATGAAACTTAAGAATCTCGTAGATTCTTCCTTGATCGCCTCGACAAATTTCAATTGTCGGTAAAAGCCTCGGATCCTCATCCGTACAGTGTAAGCGACACAAGATTAAGGATTTTGTTTTTTTCTTTGTTAATAGCACAAAAAATCCGAAACTAATACATCGATGATAAATTTACTCTAAGCTAATTTTTTGGCCACAAAAAATCTAAAATCCATATACTTATGACATATTTACCTCAAACTAGTTTTTTTTTAACTACAAAAAACCCTAAACTAATATACATATGATAAATTTAATCTCTGTTACGTTATGTGAAATTGGGTTTAACCTAAACTAGTGCACCTGTAACAAATGGAAGGAAAAAAAAATCACAAATTGGTATAATTGTCAATTGCCATATGTCATTTAACCTAGTAATTTAACAGTACGAAAATTAACGGAAGGTAAATTTATCACATGTATACTCGTTTGAAATTTTTTGTGGTCAAAAAATTAGTTTAGATAAATTTTCATAGGTGTACCAGTTTAGAATTTTTCGTGATATTAAAATTTTTTCCCTTTTTCTTCTGATTATATTTTTTTGACAGTCCGAGTTAGTTTTTTTTTTTTTACCTCATACTCGGAGTAGATGCCCATTAACGGTCGGATATAAACGGAGTTACTGCACCGCGAATTGGTTCCAGCGGAGATCCCGTTCTCTTCATTGTCCGCTCGACAGTAAAACCTCCCTCTCTCTCTGTCTCTCTCTCTCTCTCTCTCTCTCTCTCTCTAGCGGTCTCTTCAAATACCTACGCAAACACTCGCGCTCTGCGAACAAACTTGGTTGGCTCGGCTCGTTCCCACGACCGAAATCACAGCGTGTCCCTTCAACTGCAAATCTTGTAAGCTGAACACCCATTTCCTTCTTCTTCTTCTTCAATCTTCTCGCTCTTCGATACATACCTCTCTCTCTCTCTCTCTCTCTCTCTCTCTCTCTCTCTCTCTCTTTTACGGTGTGCTTCGAATCGCTTTCTTTTTTTGGGATGCATTTCCTTGGGAATTTGGATTAATCCTTGCCTTATCTTTGCTGAAGCTTTCTTGTCGCTGTCCTTCCCTCCCCACGAATTTTTCTTGTTCTGGGTTGCTATTACTTGTGATCTTTCGAGAGTTCCGCGACAGAGGAAAACAGGGTTCGGATCTTTTCGGGCAATTAGTTTATCTCGAGCGGGGATCACAAGAAAAAGAAGGAGGGAAATAGATGGTTGGTCGGATGCTATTGCTATCTCCCGCGTTCTAGAGATTCGTATCGATGGGCTTTTTCTTCCTATGATCACAAGCTGTTTCTTTTCGTAGTCAAGGTAAAGTATTGCATTAGAAAAGAGAAAGGGGTTTCTTTCAGGACCGTGAGCGTTAGTACTTATTGTCTTCTTTTCAAATTTTTTTGTTCACATGTAAGGTTATATTTGGGAGCTTTTATGTGTTAGGAGGATGATTTAATTTCTTCAGGATAGATTTGCGGTGTTATTGGATTAAAGGGTTCCTTGAAGTTTACAAGCATATATTGGAAAGCAAGAATTTCCTAAGGCCCTGTTGGCTAATTTGCAGATGGGTAGAGTTAAGCTAAAGATAAAGAGACTTGAGAACAGTAACAACAGGCACGTGACTTACTCGAAGAGAAGAACCGGCATCTTGAAGAAAGCGAAGGAATTATCGATATTGTGCGACATAGACATTGTCCTTTTGATGTTCTCTCCAACTGATAAGCCCACATTGTTTCATGGAGAACGCAGGTAATTCCAGAAACCAACATCTTTTGTAGTTTTTCTCATCAATAGCAGATTCAGTTGCATAATTAGGTCTTGTAAGATATACAATATTTAGAACCTGGTGATTTGCATCTTGGATCTTGGAGCATTTTATCTCCTTTTTTCTGGATAAATAGAAAGTCCCACCTTCACCGGTTATATTGAGATTAATATGACCAGGCATCATTGTACTTTTACCGAAAATCAAAACGGTTCATTACTCTTTTCTGGTTCAAAACCGTCCCTCTACTATTTGAATTACTTCATGTTAGTCCATAGTTATACCTTTTCTATTGCCGATCATTTTTAGCTGATGTGAACAAGCGGATTGCTGTTTATGATGTTTGAGTATACTTGTCCTATCACGAAGGCTTCTTTTAGGTGGCACAAACAGGTGCCACATCAGCAACATAAAAATTAAATGCAGTCATGGACACTTGAGCTTCATCGAGCTGAAGACCAGGGTGCTCGAGCTTCTATGAGCTCCTGGCCATGGCTGCTCGAGCCTCCAAGTTTCTTCGAGCTCATGGCCATGGCCTCTCATGTTTTTTTTGAACTCGAGAGCCATGGCTGCTAGAGCTTTGTGTTGCGGTCATGGTAGGGAATCATGATCATGAGTGACTATTTATGAGTCAGAGGTTTTGCATTGTTGGAGGTGTTGGATTATGTGGGTTTTGCTTTGGATTTGGTAGGTTTTACGTTGAAGAAGAAGAAGAAGAAGATAAGTGCAGAGAGAGAGAGATTGTCAAGGGAAAAATACCCACATTGACCGGTGCACTTTTAAAAAAATAGAGGGACGGCTGTGAAAAATAAGAGAGTAGGTGGGCAGTTGTGATTTTCAGTCAAAAGTACATGGATCATTGGTAATTTTAACCCATCCTTGTTAGTCTTTCAGTTTTTAGTTTATGCTAACGTTTGTAAAAAGTAGACAATGTAATCTCAAAAGCAATTGTAGATGATTGGTCACCCTTCAGGTTAATGGGCATCAGAGATGCTTCAACTATGCGCCTATTGGTATGATCTTGTCAAGCTTATGTTGGATATTAAGCAGTTCACATGAATACATCCATCTAATGGGTTTATTACTGGTGAAAGTTGAGCCAAAAGACGTAGTTAGAGTAGAAATGGATGGTTGCACATTGGAAAATGCCTAGCCTGTGTGCAGCCCTATTGTTATGATCTTGTCAAAGATTATGTTGGATATTAAGCAGTTCTTCACATGGATACATCCATCTAATGGGTCTATTACCTGTGAAAATTGAGCCAAAAGAGTTAGTTAGAGTAGAAATGGATGGTTGCACATTGGAAAATGTCTAGCCTGTGTGCATCTGTATACAATTTCTCTTCTTTACACATTGGGTAAGTAACTATTATTCATGCTTGAAGGCTGTCGAGGCGTATATCTCGTACAAGATTTTGGTTTGAACTTAATTTTAGCTGCGATAACGTTTGACCCTATGAATCTGGTTGTGATAAATTGCTGTCATTCATTGTCTGATACTTTTATGGAGAAAATGCATTTTTCTTTGTAAAGTTGTTGTCTTTAAATTTTACACTGTGGCTTGGTTCTTTGACATATTTATTATCAGGATCTTTATTGGCCGTTTCATTTTCATGTTTATTTCATAATGACATATTCTGCTGTGAGGCAAGCCTCTGAAATTTGAGTACAAGGGAGAGTAAGGGCTATATGTAATATTTAAACAATATCTTTTGGATTGGAAGTGTACCTTCCCTTTGGAAAATAATAATTTCATTGAAGTGTGAAGTATGTGGAAACATGACCACTTATCATTGTCTACTAAAAAAGCTTGCTGCATGCCTTTGTTTCAGCAACATTGATGAGGTCATTGCGAAGTTTGCTCAGATAACTCCTCAGGAAAGGGCAAAAAGGTGCTATTCATGCACTGTTTGACTGTTTTTGGTGTTTCTGTCTTACCTGGCTGTGTTATTCTAACTAGTTTATGATGTTTTCCCCTCCAACTGGGCAGGAAGCTGCAGAGCCTTGAAGTAAGACTTTTCACCATCAACTTTTGTAGAAGAGAGAAATTGCTGTTTTGTGTGGGTCAAATTTATCACCCTCCAATTTTAATTTTTGATATACGTAGGTTCTGAAGAAAACCTTTAAGAAGTTGGATCATGATGTTAATATACAAGACTTCCTTGGTACAAGGTTCGTGATTACTTTTGGGAAGTGTGTGGAATGTCTTCTGGATAATGTCTGAGAGTGTTAATTGTTCTGTTGTTTTCATCCTCTTTGCAGCAATCAAACGGTCGAGGTATCAAGTCATTGGTAGCATTATTGATATGCATGAGGTGCTGGAATTTTCTCTGCACCGCCTTCTGCATAAATAGACTTACTTGAATGTAAATGCTGTGTACAGGAAATGACTAATCAAGTAAGACTGCTGCACAGTCAGCTAGCTGAAACGCAAAAGAGATTGAGGTGCAAAACTTGGAGCCTTTTGTTTTAAAAGTATCTGTTTCCACTTTTATCCTAGTTAGTATCTATTGTGAAGCCCACGTGTTGGATCCTATGCTGCTATCGTCTTCCTTTAGGTCTATGATAATCTTGATTATTGGGTACTGCTTCAGTCATCGTTTGATCTGTTAATCATAGCCATAAGTAGTGTTATCATATAAAAAAGTCGGGTGAGTGATGTGGAAAACCTAGTCATACTGTCAGACCTAGGATAATTGCCTTTGTATCTAGATGAGATGTTAACATCTGGATGGCAAATGCGGTGAGCTTGATCTTTCTACCTGGTGGGATACTTAATTTTGGGTATGAATCACAATAAATTGCAACACCATGAAAGATCATGGAAGAAATCTCTGTATTTCCTTCGCTAAGTCCACTTCTCTGTGCCATTGTTTAGCTGCTGGAGGAATCCTGAGAAGATTGATGATATAGAAACAACTCAGGCAGATGGAAGACTCACTTAGGGCCTCTATAAACCACATCCGACAGCATAAGGTATATTTCTTAGATTACAAAGTCTGAATCATTTTCTAGGTACTGTTCCTCACCTGCATTGAAATGCTTGTTTTCCATATTATGCAGTGTCCTCCTTTGCTAAAAAAGAGACAAAAAAAAATTCCAACTTTCCAAATCTAAAGCTATCTGGAGAAAACAGAATTTTGAAACTCTAAATTAGTGGTGGTTTATACAAAAGTACCTGTTTCTTCTTGCCAGGAAATGTTGGAAAGCATCAAACTATGTCCATTGGAGAGAAACAAATCAGGTAACAAGTCTGTGACGCAGTGGAATTTTTTTTGCGAGTGCGCAGGCCTGTGAGTGCATGCAAGTGCATCGAAGTCTTATACTCTCGAATGAGGGATGTGCTTTTACATCTCTTGCATGCTAACTTGTACAGCAATATGCTTGTTTCATTGAGATCTTATACAAATTAATTTGCGTTGCAGTTTGAAAATGCTATGCCTTTACCTTTCATTATGGGTGGGATGCCAGAAGCACAGCCTTTGTCCTGGCTTCCAATAAATGAGAACCAGCACTTGTTATTCCACAAAACGACCCTCACTATCTGCCGAAGGGTTAGTCTCTTCTTTTCAAGTAAATTTAGAAGCCTATCCAGCAATATGGGTCTTGTAAATGTGCATAATTTATGAACTTCACCGATGTCGTATCATGAAATCGCTCTGATGCTAGTGTTGAAATTCAGGATTTAGATTTGTATTTGCTATATGATTTGGTGTGAAGTAATTGATGTGAGTTAATTAGAATCCATAACCCAAGGACTTGATGTGACATTTCGCAGACCCATTGATGGCTCCACAGATGTCTCTCTCCCGGGGGGCTCCACTTACTTTGGAGTGGATAAGCACCCTGAATCGGAAATTTAGGGCAAGTACAAAAATATGGTACAAGAAGGTTGCATTTTGAATGAGTTAAAACAGGAATGGATGCTTAAGTCTCCAAGTTGGTGAACAATATCCATATGGTCCATATGGCAACCTAACTTTACCAGAGGAGAAGAAAATGAAACAAGAGTTAGGAATGAACTTCCAAGGACACCATCTAGATTATCAAGTCGCCAGCAATAAGTTGGAACAAGAGATAGAAATGAGCTTACAAGAACATCCCGTAGATTATCAAGTTACAAACAATATTGAACTGCAGAGGCCGATATATGACAATGGACATCATGCTTGGTGTTCAGTTCCTGCCCCTTGTGGAATTGCTATGTATAACGGGAACACCTTCAATCAGGTGAGTCATTGACCATTTTGTTTTACTCAAGTTAAACTCTCATAGTTGTTAGTCAGATGAATCGTTACATAATGCTTCTTGGTATTAGTCTAGATTTGTTTGCAAATTTGCTGAAATAGATTCTAAGTTTCCATTTGTACTAGGGTGGCTGCACCGTTTGGGCTCTTTATTATTTCTGTTTCTCAGATTTTTTTGTCTCATCCAAATAATGCGTCTTGTATATGCTCTTCAATTGCTTGAAAATGCAACTTCATGTGCCTATAAATCTCAATTTTCTGGGGTTGTGTGTGTACATACGTATGCATATACACGTAGTCAGGTCACGTGTTATTGGCAATCAGAATTGTCCTTTCGCTAATGTTTTTGTCACTTGGGATAAACTAAATCTATTTAGCAGAAGACATTGAATATGTCAAGCAACTCTATGTTGCATCGTTGTGTTCACTAGAGATGAACCCTCTTTGTCCATCATTTCTCTCCCTTCAAATACTTCTTGCATTTATTTATAATGCAAGAAGTATTGTTAAAGGATGAGAAATGATGGACAAAGAGGGTTCATCTCTAGTGAACACAACGATGCAACATAGAGTTGCTTGACATATTCAAGTGTCTTCTGCTAAATAGATTTAGTTTATCCCAAGTGACAAAAAACATTAGCGAAAGGACAATTCTGATTGCCAATAACACGTGACCTGACTAGTGTATATGCATACGTATGTACACACACAACCCCAGAAAATTGAGATTTATAGGCACATGAAGTTGCATTTCAAGCAATTGAAGAGCATATACAAGACGCATTATTTGGATGAGACAAAAAAATACTGAGAAACAGAAATATATAAAGAGCCCAAACGGTGCAGCCACCCTAGTAGTACAAATGGAAACTTTAGAATCTATTTCAGCAAATTGCAAACAAATTAGACTAATACCAAGAAGCGCATTATGTAACGATTCCATCTGACTAACAACTATGAGAGTTTAACTTGAGTAAAACAAAATGGTCAATGAATCACCTGATTGAAGGTGTTCCCGTTATACATAGCAATTCCACAAGGGGCAGGAACTGAACACCAAGCATGATGTCCATTGTCATATATCGGCCTCTGCAGTTCAATATTGTTTGTAACTTGATAATCTACGGGATGTTCTTGTAAGCTCATTTCTATCTCTTGTTCCAACTTATTGCTGGCGACTTGATAATCTAGATGGTGTCCTTGGGAAGTTCATCCTAACTCTTGTTCATTTTTCTCTCCTCGGTAAAGTTAGGAATGCGTGCCATATGGACATATGGATATTGTTCACCAACTTGGAGACTTAAGCATCCATTCCTGTTTAATCATTCACAAAATGCAACCTTCTTGTACCATATTTTGTACTTGCCCTAAATTTCCGATTCAGGGTGCTTAATCCACTCCAAAGTAAGGGAGCACCCGGAGAGAGAGACATCTGTGGAGCCATCAAATGGGTCTCGGAAAATGCACATCAAGTCCTTGGGTTATGGATTCTAATTAACTCACATCAATTACTTCACACCAAATCATATAGCAAATACAAATCTAAATCCTGAATTTCAACACTAGCATCAGAGCGATTTCATGATACGGACATCGGTGACGTTCATTAAATATGCACATTTTACAAGACACAATATTGCTGGATAGGCTTCTAAATTTACTTGAAAGAAGAGACTAACCCTTCGGGAAGATAGTGAGGTTCGGTTTTGGAATAACAAGTGCTGGTCTCATTTATTGGAAGCCAGGACAAAGGCTGTGCTTCTGGCATCCCACCCCATAATGAAAGGTAAAGGCATAGCATTTTCAAACTGCAACGCAAATTAATTTGTATAAGATCTCAATGACAAGCATATTGCTGTACAAGTTAGCAATGCAAAGGATGTAAAAAGACATCCCTCATTCGAGAGTATAAGACTTCGATGCACTTGCATGCACTCACAGGCCTGCGCACTCGCACAGAAATTCCACTGCGTCACAGACTTGTTACCTGATTTGTTGCTCCAATGACATAGTTTGATGCTTCCAACATTTCCTGGCAAGAAGAAGAAACAGGTACTTTTGTATTAAAACCACACTAATTTAGAGTTTCAAAATTCTGTTTTCTCCAGATAGCTTTAGATTTGGAAAGTTGGAATTTTTTTTTCTCTTTTTTAGCAAAGGAGGACACTGCATAATATGGAAAACAAGCATTTCAAATGCAAGGTGAGGGAACAGTAACCTAGAAAATGATTCAGACTTTGTAATCTAAGAAATATACCTTATGCTGTCGGATGTGGTTTATAGAGGCCCTAAGTGAGTCTTCCATCTGCCTGAGTTTGTCTATATCATCAATCTTCTCAGGATTCCTCCAGCAGCTGAAAACAATGGCACAGAGAAGTGGACTTAGCGAAAGAAAATACAGAGATTTCTTCATGATCTTTCATGGTGTTGCAATTTATTGTGTTCATACCAAAAAAATTAAGGATCCAACCAGTAGAAAGATCAAGCTCACCGCATTTGCCATCCAGATGTTAACATCTCATCTAGATACAAAGGCAAATTATCCTAGGTCTGACAAGGGATGACTAGGTTTCCACATCACTCACCCACTTTTTTTATATGATAACATACTTATGCTATGATTAAACAGATCAAACGATGACGAAGCAGTACCCAATAATCAAGATTATCTAGACTAAAGGAAGACGATAGCAGCAATAGGATCCAACAGCGATGGCTACACATAGATACTAACTATGGATAAAAAGGGTTGGAAAAGATACTTTTAAAAACAAAAGGCTCCAAGTTTTGCACCTCAATCTCTTTTGCGTTTCAGCTAGCTGACTGTGCAGCAGTCTTACTTGATTAGTCATTTCCTGTACACAGCATTACATTCAAGTAAGTCTATTTATGCAGAAGGCGGTGCAGAGAAAATTCCAGCACCTCATGCATATCAATAATGCTACCAATGACTTGATACCTCGACCGTTTGATTGCTGCAAAGAGGATGAAACACAACAGAACAATTAACACTCTCAGACATTATCCAGAAGACATTCCACACACTTCCCAAAAGTAATCACGAACCTTGTACCAAGGAAAGTCTTGTATATTAACATCATGATCCAAACTTCTTAAAGGTTTTCTTCAGAACTACGATATATCAAAAAATAAAATTGGAGGGTGATAAATTTGACCCACACAAAACAGCAATTTCTCTCTTCTACAAAAGTTGATGGTGAAAAGTCTTACTTCAAGGCTCTGCAGCTTCCTGCCCAGTTGGAGGGGGAAAACATCATAAACTAGTTAGAATAACACAGCCAGGTAAGACAGAAAACACCAAAAACAGTCAAACAGTGCATGAATAGCACCTTTTTGCCCTTTCCTGAGGAGTTATCTGAGCAAACTTCGCAATGACCTCATCAATGTTGCTGAAACCAAGGCATGCAGCAAGCTTTTTTAGTAGACAATGATAAGTGGTCATGTTTCCACATACTTCACACTTCAATGAAATTATTATTTTCCAAAGGGAGGTACACTTCAATCCAAAAGATATTGTTTAAATATTACATATAGCCCTTACTCTCCCTTGTACTCAAATTTCAGAGGCTTGCCTCACAGCAGAATATGTCATTATGAAATAAACATGAAAATGAAACGGCCAATAAAGATCCTGATAATAAAATATGTCAAAGAACCAAGCCACAGTGTAAAATTTAAAGACAACAACTTTACAAAGAAAAAATGCATTTTCTCCATAAAGTATCAGACAATGAATGACAGCAATTTATCACAACCAGATTCATAGGGTCAAACGTTATCGCAGCTAAAATTAAGTTCAAAACCAAAATCTTGTACGAGATATACGCCTCGACAGCCTTCAAGCATGAATAATAGTTACTTACCCAATGTGTAAAGAAGAGAAATTGTATACAGATGCACACAGGCTAGACATTTTCCAATGTGCAACCATCCATTTCTACCTAAACTAACTTTTTGGCTCAATTTTCACAGGTAATAGACCCATTAGATGGATGTATCCATGTGAAGAACTGCTTAATATCCAACATAATCTTTGACAAGATCATAACAATAGGGCTGCACACAGGCTAGGCATTTTCCAATGTGCAACCATCCATTTCTACTCTAACTACGTCTTTTGGCTCAACTTTCACCAGTAATAAACCCATTAGATGGATGTATTCATGTGAACTGCTTAATATCCAACATAAGCTTGACAAGATCATACCAATAGGGCGCATAGTTGAAGCATCTCTGATGCCCATTAACCTGAAGGGTGACCAATCATCTACAATTGCTTTTGAGATTACATTGTCTACTTTTACAAACGTTAGCATAAACTAAAAACTGAAAGACTAACAAGGATGGGTTAAAATTACAATGATCCATGTACTTTGACTGAAAATCACAACTGCCCACCTACTCTCTTATTTTTCACAGCCGTCCTCTATTTTTTTAAAGTGCACCGGTCAATGTGGGTATTTTCCCTTGACAATCTCTCTCTCTCTGCACCTATCTTCTTCTTCTTCTTCTTCAACGTAAAACCTACCAAATCCAAAGCAAAACCCACATAATCCAACACCTCCAACAATGCAAAAACCTCTGCACTCATAAATAGTCACTCATGATCATGATTCCCTACCATGACCGCAACACAAAGCTCTAGCAGCCATGGCTCTCGAGTTCAAAAAAAACATGAGAGGCCATGGCCATGAGCTCGAAGAAACTTGGAGGCTCGAGCAGCCATGGCCAGGAGCTCATAGAAGCTCGAGCACCCTGGTCTTCAGCTCGATGAAGCTCAAGTGTCCATGACTGCATTTAATTTTTATGTTGCTGATGGGCACCTGTTTGTGCCACCTAAAAGAAGCCTTCGTGATAGGACAAGTATACTCAAACATCATAAACAGCAATCCGCTTGTTCACATCAGCTAAAATGATCGGCAATAGAAAAGGTATAACTATGGACTAACATGAAGTAATTCAAATAGTAGAGGGACGGTTTGAACCAGAAAAGAGTAATGAACCGTTTTGATTTTCGGTAAAAGTACAATGATGCCTGGTCATATTAATCTCAATATAACCGGTGAAGGTGGGACTTTCTATTTATCCAGAAAAAAGGAGATAAAATGCTCCAAGATCCAAGATGCAAATCACCAGGTTCTAAATATTGTATATCTTACAAGACCTAATTATGCAACTGAATCTGCTATTGATGAGAAAAACTACAAAAGATGTTGGTTTCTGGAATTACCGCGTTCTCCATGAAACAATGTGGGCTTATCAGTTGGAGAGAACATCAAAAGGACAATGTCTATGTCGCACAATATCGATAATTCCTTCGCTTTCTTCAAGATGCCGGTTCTTCTCTTCGAGTAAGTCACGTGCCTGTTGTTACTGTTCTCAAGTCTCTTTATCTTTAGCTTAACTCTACCCATCTGCAAATTAGCCAACAGGGCCTTAGGAAATTCTTGCTTTCCAATATATGCTTGTAAACTTCAAGGAACCCTTTAATCCAATAACACCGCAAATCTATCCTGAAGAAAATAAAATCATCCTCCTAACACATAAAAGCTCCCAAATATAACCTTACATGTGAACAAAAAAATTTGAAAAGAAGACAATAAGTACTAACGCTCACGGTCCTGAAAGAAACCCCTTCTCTTTTCTAATGCAATACTTTACCTTGACTACGAAAAGAAACAGCTTGTGATCATAGGAAGAAAAAGCCCATCGATACGAATCTCTAGAACGCGGGAGATAGCAATAGCATCGACCAACATCTATTCCCTCCTTCTTTTTCTTGTGATCCCGCTCGAGATAAACTAATTTGCCCGAAAAGATCCGAACCCTGTTTTCCTCTGTCGCGGAACTCTCGAAAGATCACAAGTAATAGCAACCCAGAACACAGAAAAATTCGTGGGGAGGGAAGGACAGCGACAAGAAAGCTTCAGCAAAGATAAGGCAAGGATTAATCCAAATTCCCAAGGAAATGCATCCCAAAAAAAGAAAGCGATTCGAAGCACACCGTAAAAGAAGAGAGAGAGAGAGGAGAGAGAGAGAGAGAGAGAGAGAGAGGTATGTATCGAAGAGCGAGAAGATTGAAGAAGAAGAAGAAGAAGGAAAATGGGTGTTCAGCTTACAAGATTTGCAGTTTGAAGGGACACGCTGTGATTTCGTCGTCGGGAACGAGCCGAGCCAACCAAGTTTGTTCGCAGAGCGCGGAAGTGTTTGCGTAGGTATTGAAGAGACCGCTAGCGAGAGAGGAGAGAGAGAGAGAGAGAGACAGAGAGAGAGGAGCTGTTTACTGTCGAGCGGACAATGAAGAGAACGGATCTCCGCTGGAACCAATTCGCGGTGCAGTAACTCCGTTTATATCCGGACGTT
>JAGVVM010005748.1:0-30268 GCA_019149425.1 Psidium friedrichsthalianum | reverse complement strand
TTTGTCCTTGAGCTCAAGAGGTATCGGCCCTCTAGTTCATACACATCCTGACACCTGTGCGACTTGAAGGACGGAGATTCGGAGAAACGGCCCTTGGATTATGCTAATAATCCTCACGGAGTCTCGATCCGAACCCTTCGTTTTTCAACCAACGGAAACACAACCTTTGTGTGTCCGAATTGGTTGATTCTTGAGCTCCGAAGTCTGGCATGTATATGTGTGACTCTCTCTGGTTTCTTATCTTTTAACTTTAGGCCCCTTACCCCTATTTATAGAGATGAGTGAGAGGGAGAGAATGAGGGGGGAGGGACGGTTTATACCGCCCCCCAAAACCGCCTTACGTGGTGACCAATGGGAGGCCGCCACGTGGGCTGCCAGCTGGCCCACGTGGCCAGCTAGTTGCTGGTCAAAGGCGGCAAGTTGCCACCTTTGACCAACCATGTCGCCCCCACCAAGGGGCGGGGTGGCAATTTTGCTGCCTTTGACCAGTCCTGTCGGCCGGTCGTGGCTGCCCAATTGGGTGGCCCAAACGCCATCGTTTTGGGTGGTGATTCTCGTCCATGAGCTTTAGACATTTTAGGCTTGATGCCCCTCAATTTTTGTGATCAAATCATGTCGTTTGACGCGCCAAACGTCTCTGTCAAACGGATAGAAAATCCTATTCTGCCTTTGACATTTTCAAGGATAACTTTTCTTATCTTTTCTCTTTGGATAGTAATCCTTATCCAAAGATGATGCAGACATGATGTAACCATTACAACATCCATGACATCATCATGACGTCGTGCATGTGTCATCAATTTCGTCCTTTAGTGAGCTTTAGAAAAAGAAAACAAATCAAATCCATTTTAACTCCTTTTGACTATTCAAATAGTCCTATCGCATTCTCGCGATCTCATATTCGTTATGGACATCGCCAAATGTCAATTAAAGTATATGACATCCTTAGGTTCATCCCTGAATTGGCAGTGGGATTCTTTAAGGAATTGATTGTCCCAAATCAATCCTTAGATCACACAAACCGTGAGTGACGTCTTGCAACATATCACGGTTACCCTGTCAGAATGAAGTAAGAGGACAAAGTAAACCTGTTGGCCTTGGTTCGGTGTTATTCAGTCCTTCTGTCTTACCATGCCCCTATCGAATGAGGGCCATGGATATTTGAGTCAAACCGAAAGATTCAATCATATGCACAAATTTATCTGACGTGTATTCGGCGAGACTCCTCTCTACTTCTGCCTTGGCCAAGGACTTTTTAATGCACCGTCACACATATATTGCATAGGACATCAACCTTATCTAATGAGGAAACGGATCCCAACTGTTGCCCACGCCTATGACTTCATATATGGAGGACTGTGACCATCATGCACAGAGGCGGATCAATAATCGGCCAATATCGTACCTGTGAATCACAGCCATCCAATATATAAGCCAGCATCGCGGCTCAGGTCTGAGGACTATTAACACACCAAAGTCGAGAGCGATTGAGACATTGACCAAGCACGAAACCTCCATGTTAATCAATCACTCTTTCGTCACATTCAGTGGATTTAATCGAACTCGTTTCGGTACAAACACCTATGTTCCAGCTTACACATCTAACATCCGATGACTTGTGACTCGTTATCCCTATTGGGTATCTAATGCTCAATAGCGAGGCTGCGAACACAATGGTCTCAACCAGCTCGTAGATGCTCAATCCACAATCTTTCGATCAAGAACCACTTTGAAGATCAGAGACCAATTGATGACCCGTCACACATATTCTTGGCGCCTCAAGAATGGGTATTAGTTCCAACTAATCTAATAGACTTTATTCATCTAAAATAAAGGAACAAGATGAATAAACAAACGTCTTGCCATTAACATGATATCGATAGTACAATATTTATGCTATACATGTGACCATCACATGGTTGCTTTAGAGCATACTCCTAACATTTTCTCTCTCTTTTTTTTTTTTTTTTAGGGTTTGGGCCAACTAGGCAAGGGCGCGACAAGGATTGTTGGTCTTCGCCGGCTGCAAGCAAGGACTCCTCACCCTTGCCCAAGGGTCGGTGGAGGTCACTGACAGCATCCTGCTAGCCCAAACCCTAAAAAAAACATAAAAACTATTTTTAAAATATAATTAAAGAAATTCAAAATTATTAAAAAAGTATTAAAAATTTATCATGTCAGCACCGGTGGCGCCACATCATCGCCGGCCGATCAAATGAACCGAATTGACACAATTACAATAGATTTAAGATTTTTTGGGTAATTTTTGCCTCCATTTCCACTAGAGACCTCATGAGAAAGTAGAAATCTAGCTGATGCATAATAATCCTAGCTAGTCACAATTAGTGTGGTTGATTCTTGCTTTGATCTTTTGATCAGTTCAATGTGAGTGAGAATCAGTTGACAATATGTTTACCACATATGTGGATCCATCACCTGCACAATGCTCCTCTCGATATCACGATATCTTTCAATCATTGATTATACAAAAATTAAATCATTTTTATCGATGGTTGAGATTACTTGAGATGCCGAAAAGAATAACCATGTTAAGTGTTGTAAGAAGGCAAAAATCGACGCACTCTCGGCCATCGAAGAAGCACGGTCGAATCATGTGAGCTCCCTAAACTCAAAGGGTTGAAGATGCATTGTGGATGCTCCATCCCATGCATTTAAGAACCTCTCCTAAAGTTAAAAAAAAAAATTGAATAAATAACTGTTTCAAAGGGTATCTTGATGGGGGAGCGCATGACGTAGATGATCATATGGGATGACGTCATGACCTTAGTGAATACCTTCATTCCCGACATTAATTAATGTAGACCGGTTTCCAACGGCCAAGTTCTGTTAATGAGGTCGGTAATTCAGTTTGATGCATTTAATTCCTGTCTGAAGTCATCTTAACCTATTTGACTATATTATAAGCTAGTCATCATCCAGAGACGCTGTTAGAATCATTGCACCTGGCAGCTTCCTCTCTTTTTTTTTTTTAAACCCAATTTAGTTTTATGTTATTTCTTGTCTAATTAACTACTATAATAATTTACTTTAATAGTAGACTTGTCTTCAGCCTAGGTGCCGCCCTCCCACGGCGGTAGCCCAAAAAATAAGACTAAACACAGTACAAAAAATCAAATTGCAAACTTTCTTTATTTAACAAGTTCTCGATGAACTAATATGGCGTTAATGAGGTATCAAACATTGCCATGTCAGCGACACACGTGCTAAGAAAAGCTGTGCAAAAAAGCCTCAATCAGATTTTCCGCGAGGACTCGACTTTAAGTGTATTGGGTACGGCGAGGAGGACCGCCGTTGCGACTTTCCTAGGAAAAGAAGAAGAAGTTTCGCAGCACAGTTTGGAATGTAATCGCTAGGGAAATGAATTTATACCGGACAGCGCTCTAGAACGGTCAGATCCATGCACGCAAATAGTATACATGACGTATATTTAATTAAGAGATGATGGAGGTTTTAAGAAAATAACGACGAGGGGTCTCGAAATACACATGTTCTGTTAGACGTTCTTGTTCTTTCGGCCAAGAAAAGATTCACGCATCAGTCCCACATTTTCTCAAACCGCGAGCACATTCTCGTTTCGTGTCATTTAATTTTCCCGAGAAAATATTGAGCAGCCGCATGAGAAACGCGTCGTCCATCTCTCTCTCTCTCTCCCCCCCCGCCTCCCCCCCTCCCCGTTTCGTTTCCCAAAGAGTCACTTTCCTCGGAAAACTGAGACGAGATTAGGGCCCAACGTCTGAGGGTTTATTTTCCCAGGAAAATTGTTTTTATATATCTCATAGACTTTTCTAAAACAGTGTGCCCTAAAGTACTGGATATAAGTATTGATTATGTTCCCAAACTTCTTTTCTTTTAAATTTATGGCGTGCCTGAATTAAAATCTGCTTGGTGAGAAAAATTTAAATAAGAGCATGAAGTAGATCTATTTCAAATAAATATATGTGCCCTTATTATTTCAAAGAATGGTATGATCTAGTACTTTTGTCATTTACATTTTCTGATTTTTTTTTTCATTTTTCTTCTTCTTTTCCTTCCTTTTCATTTGTGGCTAGTCTCAAGCAATGGCTGGCTATCAGCGAGGATTGGGCAAGGTTCCACTTGGCCATCAAGGGTAGGCCTCAACTGGGCAAGGCAAGGCCTCGCTTGATCTAGCAAGGCTAGCCCTCATCCAGCTGCCGGCGAGGGTTGTCGGGGCCTTGCCAGCTAAAACGAAGAAAATAAATGAGAAAAATAAAGAAAAATAAATGACAAAAATGCCCTTGATCACGCCATTCTTTGAATCAGTGAGAGCATTTCATATCCTTGTTTAAAATAAGGTCTACGTCATACCCTTATTTAAGAAAATAAGATCACTTCGTACTCATATTTGAAATTTTTCCTTGCTCGCTTAAATTCTAAGTTATTATTTATACTTAATAACAAGACCCTTAATTTATGTTATTTAGTGACGTGATGCATTAATATCTCTCTTCTCTATATGTATGGTAGCGTTGACTTATGGTTCAAGGCGTTTGGGCACGCATGAAAGGCGTTACCTAAGGCCGGTTTTTGCCGGGGTCGGAGGATTTATTCACCAGCTTATGCTACAATCGTGGAGTGACGAGATGGTGACGTCACATGTGCTAATTAACTAATTAGGTTAATCACTTCCACGACCAAAGTCTCGTTTCCCGGGAGAAGAAATCCCTGTTTTAAATTCGAGTTCATTCAAGCGAGTCATGTCGCAAGGGCATGAACCTCTATATTCCCAATAAATAAATAAATATGTACATGATGCATGTGTAATATGCCAAGGGATATTTTGTGTGTCCTTGGGTCACATGCATTCTTGCTTGCCGCAAACGATGTTTTCTATATTGATTTCACTCCATATAAGATGCGAAAAGGCTAAGACAAGGGCATGAGCAAACTTCAATTTTTTTTATTAGAGGTGAGGTTTTTCTCTTAACTTTTGAATACTGTTTTATATGATAATGGTGAATTACGATTGCCTGAATTATATGATTAGCATTGGGGATTCTTTTGTGTGTGTGTGTGTGTGAGGGGGCGTAAATCTATTGCATTAGTGTTAATTCAGTCATAAACATTTTGTATTTATGTCAATTTTGATCGAAAATAGCTGACATAAACTCTAGTTGTCCTACGTAGCACGATGGGGCTAATGTGGAATTTTTATTTTTTAAAAAAAATATTCTTAACATTTATTGTATTAATAAAAGAAGTGAAAACAAAAAAAATAAAAGGAAAAATATTTTAAAATATCCACGTTAGCGTCAATTGTGCCACATAGGACAACTGGCATCCATGTCAACGATTTTCGGTCAAAACTGACACAAATACAAAAGATTTATTTATTTATTTTTTACACTTTTCCCGGGTTTTGGGTGGTTCTAGAAAGATGATTTGCGAGTTGCGATTATCATAGTGCGAGAAGTATTATTTGAGAGAAATAAGAATTTGACGCGGGATAGATGCGACTATACTCTTTAATTGCCATAACTCAACACGTTCCAAACCGTACGTTCTTTCTTGTGAAAATTCCATTTCGCAGCATTGCTCTCACGAAAATGATAGCACTACAATAGTGGAATTATGGCTAATTATTTGATTTTCTTTTTTTTTTCCAATTTTTCGTTTGGTTCAAAGAGATTTCATCTTGTTGCAGATGTATCTTCATATGCTAGCATGTGACTTGAGCGGCTGCCCATTCATTGCTATGATGTAACGAACGTGAGGAAGGCTTGGTGCCGCGCTGCTGACAAAATTTGACCATGTCTTACTCTTAACTCCATAAAATTAATTGGCCAAAAAAAAAATTAATGTTGCTGTCTCTTCTCATTCTTTTTAATATTAATGAAGTAGATGAGAAGCCTAACTAACTTTGTCAACCGTAAAAACTGCAGGAGTTTAATGAGATTACATGTTGGGTGCACATGTTTTATAATATTATAATCAGCTTCATGTAGCAAGTTTTTTTTTTTTGGGTCTTTTCATGTTGCAAGTTTGACCACAGAATATTCAGTCAAAGGAGAGAGATGGAGGGAGATTGGAGACGCATGATCGGACCACATGCAAATGGCAGACGAAGCCATTGCAACTTGGGGT
Organism: Psidium friedrichsthalianum; assembly: GCA_019149425.1. Lineage (NCBI taxonomy): Eukaryota > Viridiplantae > Streptophyta > Magnoliopsida > Myrtales > Myrtaceae > Psidium > Psidium friedrichsthalianum. Next base: position 24,145 of record JAGVVM010005748.1, on the reverse strand, counting down.
ACGAATAATGTAACAAAACTAGAAACTTTAGCAAGAAATTAGATTACATGGTCAAATGATTCTTTTCGCCTTGAAGTTTGATTAACCAAACGGCTAGCATGTGCAACGTATAATAACTCGCAATCTCTCGACCAAACCGTCGCGACATTTCTGAGGCAAGCTTCGAAGGGATTTAACAAATAGCTAAGCAGATATAATAATCTTCTCGCGAGGTAGCGCTTGCGCACTGCACGGACTAAAGATAAGCGGAAATGAAACTCTACTGCATGCTTATAAAATGCAAAAATGGAAAGTTCGATGTATAAAATATTCTTTTTATTGGAGGAAAACGTAAAAGCACGTGAAAAAGATGTTTGGGGTCAGAAATTTAGGTGTCAATACCAACCCGACTGCTGGCATATTTATTTATTTTGAAACAAAAATTAAGCCTTCGTGTAAGCTGTAGATGGCAATCTTGCGGTTTGCCTTCCACACGTCATCTCCACAAATTTTTCCCTTGGCGGCCAGCAGAAAGAGATGCCACTAATCATTGCTAATCAAACCGAAGAAATTCTACTTTTAATTTTGAGAATTGATTATATAACGGACTTTGGATGATTTTTATATTATTAGTCTTTTTTGGGCCATAAATAATAATAATAAATTAAAACTTATTGTGGGATTCACTGTTTTAAGAATTTGTGGCTGATAACCTACTGTTATTCTTACGGTTACCAAAAACTATTATGCTAGCAAAGTCTTTTAATTTGATTAATAAGAATAGAGTATGACACCTTTTTTTTTTTTTTTTTGCATTTGAGGGTGAGAGTTTTTGTCTTGACATGAAAAGCTAGGAAACCAAATTATTAGGTTGATTGAATATTCCGTGACAAAAATTAAGATGCTCTTCGTTGAAGGGTATGCTCATATAAACCAATTCATTTAACCCTTTTTAAAATAGCTAATAGATTACCAACTAAATAATGAAAAGAAGCTGCTAGCTTGATAGTCTGACAGTACTATCAGTTATTTCTAACCATACAGTCATCCAATCAATGAGTGCTTTATGCAAATCGCGTGGTGATAGTGTGTGGATCAACTATTGAAATTGTGCCGTTCCTAACGGTACTATCAAGGAAGTATTTTCCATAATGAGATATTGCATTAAGGAAAATTACCATAATATTCTAAATTTATCATACAACCCTCTTATCTTATAAGATCACATATCAATATCTAATCCAACTTTCTATCTTTTCTTGCGTACTCTGCACGTCGAGGTCAGAACTTCGATGATCTCAATGACGTTGTAGTTACTTTGATATGATTCTCCTTCCGTCCGAAATTGGCCTCATCTTTGTTAGGAACGAGAGGAGATCATCATTTGGAGTGATGACAATGATCGGGTAGTTTAGAATGGATAAAAGGACTGATCGTAGGATCGACCCGGTAGTGAGGACGCTCGCTTGCTTTTTGACTCACAAAATCAATGGTTGCGAATTCGATTCCTATGCTAGAGAGCTCGAATTTACAAAGAAGGGTCATGGCGATAGGTTGCTTTACTAATTACCCTCAAAGTAACCAATTACGTATGACCATACCCGAGATTATCTCTAGTAAAAAAGAATAACTTAAAGGACAAAGTGTGAGTTTCGATTGGAAGGGCCTACCTAATATTGAACGTGTTAGAGGACCACTAATGTATCGATCCCTTGCATCAGCACATACGTACACGAAATCTAACCATCCCAAAGTCGAAAAATCAAGGAAGGACCGACGAAATCTCGAGAAGTACCACTTGTGCCATCTCTCTCTCTCTCTCTCTCTCTCTACACTCGAAAGAGCCAAAAGAGTCCCGAGTGATGCACGACTGGTGAGTGCATGCGTGCATGCAATTACTACAGTAGGGCACGTCGAGGAGGGCGTTGCTGGAAATCTTTACCTAACGTCTCTGGATTACACGGTGAAGTCAAAGGCACGAGCAAGGAGATGATAAGGAACTTAAAACTTCTTCATCACCCATTCAACTCGCTCACCTGTCTGACTCGCTCCCGCCGCATCGATCTTGGATCGTAACCACACAATGCACAAGCAAGGAGATGATAAGAGATCATATCTCAGAGAGAGAGAGAGAGAGAGAGAGACTGATCGGTTTGAAATCCTCCTCTGTGTGAAGGGACTTGAGAGTGACAGACTCGCCCACAACTTCGCCATCGACCCAAGTGAAGACAACTCTCGAGAATGATATGATTGTGACTTCTCCTATTGAATTATTCTTATTGCCGTGATGATTTTGGTGTCGACTGAGATCTCAAATGGGACGAGTTTCAGCTCTGCGTCGGGGAATTGGTCAAACATTACGACGTTGGTTTTATGTTCAGTTCGTGCTTTGATCAGCCATTAACAATGAACGCTGAGAACTTTCTACATCTTGAGTTCGGTATTCCGGAAAATGTTATCTCATATTGGGTAGGCTGCATGGCGTTCGTCTTTAATTTGAAAGAAGCCGTTCCAAAAACGATAGCGAAATGAAGACAAATCTGTTTCCATCAGCTTTCACTAGTGACAAGATTATCACCACCTCCACGTGATTTGCTTGGCTAGGGATGTTCACGTAGCGTTTGAAGAGTGAGAAAGACTACTGAACATTAACATCTAGAATTCGGACACATCGATTTCAAGCAAAGCTTTTTGGTTTTCCATCATAATCCTTTTCGTAAAATGTCCACATCCGAGAAAAGCTCGATGATGAGCAATTTTTTCCATCTTCATTGCCCCCATCGGAAAAAGCCGTCTCGATTCCGTCTCGAGTTAAGCACCACCTCCAGGAGATTATTGGCCTGGCGGGCATCTCTCTCCATTCGGAAAAGGGAAGAAAAGATCGCGAACTCGAATCATGAGTCCCATGTTATCGCGGTGAACAGAAGGGAGAAACTTATAGAAATTACCTAAGCCAGAAGAGGAATTTGGTAAGATGGTGGATTGATGAGGCTGTCAAAATTCGTGTGTGGCTGAGAAGCATTCAGTCTCCAATGAGTTTTTGGGGGGGACCTGAAGAGATTGAATCAGAAAAACAGCTAATGAAGTCACCAACCCCTGGACCAAAGTTTCAGAGTGTTCAGGTGAACAACGACGGGCTCCCACGTGGGGGCCCATCGAAATCCCAGGCCCAACCAACGATGAAGACCTATCCACTCATCCTCCCTACCTCCCGCACGTGTTGACCCGCCGTGGCCTGTTGGACCATGCGAGAATTGCAAATTGATCCTCCATATTTAATTTTTAAGAGAGATTACAGTTGTACTGTCTTTGACAATTTTTCATGGGCGGGTGGTCCATTGGGGGTCCAAAACGTTAATGAGAAGTTTTGGTCCCGAAGATGTTGGTGAGCACCGCGGGTTGTTGCCGCCGACTAGCCAATAGTGTCCCCAACTGGAGATTCCTGATCGGCACCTCCACCTCCGCCCAAATCAAGAGCAGCGTCGAGGATCGGGATGGGACGGAGATGACGGCCTAACGGGGCTGACCATGTGCATTCCTCGTGGGATTGTAGAAAACGTGTATTTTATTTTTCGAATTCTGAACTTGTAGAGGCTTGAGAAATCGAGCATTCAATAGTTTTCAAGAGTCAATTCCAGCTGCTGCAATCAAAGAGTGGAACCAAGGACAATGTACATGAGACCGAACAGATAGAGATAATTCTTGGCAATATCCATTATAGAGCTCAGCGATATCCCCTCTTAATGTTGAAGATTTGCGATTGTGAAATCTAGTGATTCAAGTCGGCACCATTCAATCTCACAAGTGTAAGAGGTTGAAATCCTCTATCTCGCACGCACGCACGCGCACAGACGGCGACAATCACAATTCACATATAATCTCTAACTGCTCGAGCGTGTCAAAGGAGCGTGACCTCAAGCTCTGTCATCTGAGCGCCACGGCTCTTGGTGCATGAAGAAGATGGATTTTGCATCTTGTGCGTTTGAACTTTTTTTTTTTTCTTTTTTGGGACGTCGTCTTCATTTCGTCATTCATCCACTATAGTATTGTAGACGGAGAGCTGTTGATTATCGTTGATGATGATACGGATGATCGTCGACAATAAAATGGTAAGCAAATCATAAGTCTGAGATGTGAATTTGAATCCGATTCCCAGTCTTAGTCGTCCAATGGCCCCAGAAACGTAAGAAGGAATCCGTTCTTTTGGTCAGTGAAAAAGGAGATAAAGTGTATAAGATCCCTGTGATTCGATAATTACAGGATGGGTGAAAGGTAAACGGATAGAGTTGAACAGTCGTGGTAAAAGTTAAAAATTACCCAACTACCGTCACACTATTACCGTGCAAACTTCGCCTACGGGGAGACCTCAGGGACTCGCGCACTAACGAGATTCATAGAAAGCATGCAGCGCTTGTTCCTTGTGTTCTAAATGGTGGATCACTTCCTCGCTTGCCTCACCAGCCCTTCCAATTAAATCCCACACATTCACATCTAGGTCCAACGGTTACTGTTTGTTTCAGCTTGAGTAAAAAAAAAAAGACAACTGGTAGTTTCCACGTCAAGTTTAATTTTGAAAGTTATAAAGGTAATAGACCCAATATCTAAACAACCACCAACTTAAGGTCTGGTCCGATCCATATACTACTGTAAGCTTTTTTTATGTCCCATGAAAAACCTATAACTTATGTCTAGTCTCAATTCTATTTCATAAAAAACCGTTTTAACTCTTATTTGAATCACAAATTTATTCCTATTAACCTTCCGTCCAAAAGTGCCCAAAAGTTTTATTGATCACCAAGAGATGGAAAACTCTCGAGTGCAGGTAGTTCGAGCATCTCAAGGTGAGTGTCTTGGGCACGGACTCTCCGGCCACAAAAGATGAAAGACTCCAAGCACGAGAGACTGATGACTAGGCATAAAACCAAAAGTCCACGAGCGAGATGCAAGGAAGACTCTTAAGAGTAAGAGCAATTGAAGAAACCCAACCCCAATTGCTCCAATTTTTAGCCAAATTTCATATCCAACAAGACATTTTCTTTGAAATGAAAAATCATCCCCAAAAAACATCTTCTTAGACGTGAATTTTGTGTTGGGGGCGGGGTAGGAAAACTAGAGTAATGATGTGAAAATGCAACATCACTAAGGGAAACTTTAGACAGAGGGTTGACTTGACGAAGGCAGATATGGGACTCAAGTAAAGGTTAATGATTTTATAAGAGAGAAAAAAGTTAAGGTGGTATTAAGACTGAACCAAAAGTTATGAGATTGTTATGATTCAGGAAAAAAAAATATAGGACAGAATTGAGACTGAAGCTAAAGTAGGGATTTTTTATATTACTGGGCCAAAGAATATATATATATATATATATATATATATATATATATATATATATTTCTATATGAACATTTCACATTTTTGAAACGTTTCAAGTGTTCCACACTGAAAAAGAGTCGAAGCAAATGCACCACAAAACTTTCGAAAGGAGTTAAAAAGTCATAGCAAGCATTGTCCTCAAAGCATGCTCTCACTATGAGTTTTTCTTCGACTTTTAGGGATTGGGGTACAAGCGTAATGGGTCAAATGGCTAGTTGTATGATCAAAGTGGTGTGGCTAAACGCATGGTAAACGTTTCTAACCAGCTTGCGTGACCTCAATATTCGTAACAACCTAGGAAGTCCAAAACCGATTATGGCTGTTTCTATTTGCCATTTGCATTTCGGCTTTCATACTTTTCATGTTAAACGCGTCGTCTATATTCACACTCAATACCCAAAAGCCTTTAACCCAAAATCTTCTTCAGAGAGAGAGGGAGGGAGGGAGAGCTATTGGCTCACATATGAAACCACCGAGATCGATCAACCTTCAAAACCGAGCTTCACCGTCTTATATAAACTAACCATCCAACCCCCCCCCCCCCCACAAAAAAAAAAAAAAAAGCAGAAAATAATTCACCTTCTTCCCTTCTATCACCTGATAACCCATTCCTCTGTGCGTGCGTGTGAATAAACATGACCGGACCTTTGGCACAGTCATTCATTTTCTACACAATCTATGTCTCAATTTCTCTCACCTAGCTCAAGTTCTGCTCCAACCAAAAGCTACCCCAACTAAATTAACCCATCTGCAGAATCATCCCCAAAAGGACTGAAAAAAGGTTAGATGAAGCAACCATAAGAAGTGCAATTGACCACAAATCTGTAAAGTGCAATTGAGATTCAAGACGAAAATGGAATGGATGGTTTCTCTGCCAAAGAAGCCTCTCCAAAACATCTAAAACAACATTTTCTTAGTGTCACATCACACAATTAACATGGCAAGATCAGGGTCTACACAAACGTAAGAATATGCAGATCAAAGTTCACCACGAACCTTCTGCACCAACGGTGGGGTTCTTATATGCTTCAAAGCCCCAGAAGGTTTTCAGAGAGTAGGGCGGAAAGATTGTCGCTCCTTCTTCAGTGATTTTTGAAATCTGCAAGTCAAGTGGATCATGTCATTTAGATAGTTCGAAATCAAACTACTGTCAGTACTACAAAAAAAAAAAGACATGTGAATGCCCATAGACAGAACTACATATAAGCAAATGCCGGGGGAAAAAAAAAAGCGTGTGAGACAAATGCAACAAAAGAGAGTGAAAGGAAATCATGCACCAGAGGAGATCAATTGCTGTCGATCAGGAACATGACCAGTGAGAGCTTCTCCACCATCTTAATTACAAAAAAATTCTCCAATTGTTGTAATTACTATTTGTCAAAATTTACCAAGAAACTAGTCAGCCCTAGGCACTATGAAACCGACTTGTCAGCTTACAACATGTATTTTGAAGTAGATCAGTAAGTATGAGAAATTTCTCCAAAGCAAGAAAAAGACAGACCTAAAAAAAAACTACTAATTCAAACACTATCAGTTCTCTTATGTCAAGATAAAAGACTAAAATTCTTTAAATTATCCAAAGAACAGTATGAAATCTCTTGCATTCCAATTATGACTTAGAATCTGAGGTTTCCCAATGAAGTTCAAAAAGCAATATACTGGGAAGGAGATTTGAGGGACAGAGCTCGAAACAACTTGATATTCATCCTCATTAATCTTCATCAAGATGCAGACTTCAAATCTGTCTGGAAACATCTCAATTTTTAAGATACAAACCAATGAAAGTCATCCATGACTAATCATTGTACAACCAGGTCATGATAATGCATCACAAGTGGGTTGGAATGCTTAGGTGAAAATGTAGAGAGGGCATGGACCAAATTGGCAATGGTGGTTTAAAGAGGGGGTCAGAGTGCAGGTTTTCTAATGTAGGGGCTGCATGTATAATTACGTAATCCACAAAAGGTGGAACACTGTAATTCTCACTCAGTTTCAGATAGGACAACCTTAACAAAAGGAGGAAGCATAAGTATGCATCAGCTCACCAAAATCACACTGTTTTATGAGGAGGAGGGAGAACAAGCCAACAACTGACACGGTACCAGCACATTCTAACCTCATTCTATGCTGCCATATCCAAAAATCGAGAAACAGAGAAAACCATAAGTTACACCACAGAGAAGACTAGAACCTGAAGCTTGTTGACTGCAGATCTGTCACGATACAAAAGCACACGCATGCACTTCTCCAGTAGCTTAACACCATCTTCAAAACTCAAGTTCTCATTCCACTCGTCGCGAAGAATTGGCCGTGCAAGGTGATTGCCAAACCCAGTAGCCACATGGTTATCTTCAAAATTCACTCCAATCATGCTAACCTGGATAAAATTGCACAACAAGTGAATGAGAATTCGACAACATTCAGAAAAGTCAAATGAATAATTAGGGGTCCAGACCTACCATGCCAAGGTATTTCTGTCCATTCTTAACTCCACCTAGAACCAATGAGTTCCACAATGGGTTAAACTTGTTCCGCCTATTGTACATAACCCGAGTCAGATAATTATGCACCTCTTTAGGCCCCAAGGAATTCCCATCATCCCACATATTGTCGTAAAGACTGCAACAACAGACCCCAGAACCAACAGACTTGGTCAGAAGCAGCCTTGCAGTTAGAGAAGCAGGCTAACAAATATTCGGCAATAAAAACGAAACCGCTGCTTCTAATCTTAATGAATTGACACATACATGAGTTCATCCAGGTAACGCAAAATTTCCTGAAAATCACTTATCTCTCCACTCGCACCCAGGAGAGAATGCTTTCCGATAGGCTTTATTCGCTCAACAGTTTTGTATCTCAAGGTGGATCCATAAGAACCTGTGAAATTTTTGTCACTATCAGAACATAAAATGAGCAGAACACTAATATAGTAAAAAATTAAGGAGAATGTCGCACTACATAACCATGTTCCTAGAACATGAAAGCAAACAACAATTGGAAACCAGTTCTAGGATCATTATACTATCTAAAGTTAAAAAATTCGAAAATTACATAGTTACGGTAACTTAACTAGGTAGAAATACTTGGAACAAAAGAAAATATGCAAGTAGTAGAATGCTTCCTTCTGGCACGGGTAGTCGAGACTAAGGATCATAATGAGAAGTTATATAGCATGCCAGAACCAAAGGAGCAGTGAAGATGTCAACAGCTTTTCTGATTTTCCTTGAAACACAAAAACGGACAGGTACCGCCAGAAAAGACATTCAGCAACCCATTTTCTTTTGAAAAGTAGAATCACCGAACTGTTGTTTTCAAATTAAACCAAATTCAAATATTTCAGTATGGAATACACAGCTGAAATTTCCTCAAATTAAAGATTTTAGAAGTAAATGACATTTGTTCACAAATGCATGTCATTTCAAAGGTAAGTGAACCAGTACATGTCTACATTGCTAACAATCAACCATAGACATTGGAACACTGATACAAGAATCATCTCTATCCATAGAGGACGAGAAGACCATCTCAATGCATTGCAAACCAGTCTACCAATAATATCTACCAATAATACAACTGACAGCTACACTTGCTAGCACTCCCTCAACATAACTTGTGATTTCCTAAACAGTAAATATTGATAAACGGCCTTTTTGGCTCACTTTGGATAGTTTAACCCAGAAAAGATCAGCTCTAAAATCCAACAATTCCAATCTTAAGACAATGCCATTGGAGAACTTCAAGTGTTCCTAAATTCCCAGTATACACAATAACCAGTCACTTTACAATGAGTTTCCTCAGAGTCTTTCCTGCATCTCTTCAAGTTATTTCATCAACCAAGAAATTTAACTCAATTCCTCCATCAACTCAGGAATCAGCAAAAAATTTCATCTCCCCAAACATGCCAATATTAGCACTGATAGTACGAAAATGTAACTCCTATGCAACCAAGGTCGAAAAGATTGAAAAAGAAAAAGGGACGTAGAGGAGGTAGGCTGGACAGTTGTGCGAGTTGTTTACTTCAAGAATTGGCTGGAAGAAACCAGCTGAAGTTCTTTGTATTGAATTACATTGCATTTTCAAGTTCAGAATCCAATCTAATGACCAAACAAATGACTATTCATGATTCCCTAATTGATCATCTCTTGGAATCCTAAACTAAATAGGATACTACCAAGAATCGTAGCAATCCACATATGTCTCTATCCCATCAATCAGCATTTTATTCTCGTTCAAAATCTGACTCACCCCATTTTAGGGGTTCCACAGGTATTTAATCCCCTAATACAGACAAAATAACCAAATCTTCCCCAAGCGAGGGTCCCCAAATTGTTCAAATCAAAGCGCTGCAGCACCATCAGAGGATCGCAAAACCGGTCGATCAGGAAAAAAAAAAAAGAACAAAAACCAACCTCCCATATCAGCAGCCATGAGAATTCCATCCCTGTACTTGAAAGCCACCACAGACGTGCCCGTCACATACGGATACCTGGAGAGGAAATCGCCAATCAATTTCATTTGAAAACACACATACGGGGAAGCGGAAACCCTAGAAGGTTGCTTACAGAGTCCTCTCGGAGTCCAAAGAGCAAGGCGAGGCGTCCGGGAGTAGCTTCGCATCCGTAAACTGCATCTTGGAGACTGAGAGAGTGAGAGACGTGCTTCGATCTGACAAACGGCGATGAAGGGTGGAAGAATGCGAACTGAGGAAGAAGGACTCTGCGAGCGAGTTTATGATCTGTTTTTCACTCACCGAAAGGTTTGCCCGCTGCTCAAGCCAGCAGCACTTTTGGCTTTTACGAGAATAACCTCAATTATTCCATCCATTATTTTCTTCTAATATCAAAATAATTACTTTCAAATTATTTTATCAAGTGAAAGGAAAATAGTAATATATAATGAACTCAAATCTTCGTGCGGCAAATGTTTTGTACCTTGCAACAACCTATAAATAAAAATATACATGCTACTTATTTTTATCCACAAGATAAATAAATATAAGTTGAGCGTTTCCACGAGACATCAAAAGGAGGTTCAAAAAATCATTTTAACGAAGATAGTAAAAAAAATTACCTTTGTTTACGTGTAACAAAAATTGGCTAAGCTTATAACCCACTTTTCATGTAAAAAAGAACTCTTTTCACATGATAAGTTGATAGCACATAAATGATCGGAAAGACACCAAAGGAGTGCAAGAAAGCCGATTAGATTTCTGATACCAATACATTTCATTTATTACGAAGCAAGATGTGTTAGTTGTATGTCAATAAATTTAACCATACATTCGCATCCGATAACAGTCTAATTAAGTGTGAGCTAGATGTATTTTTTCCAACACGATTAGCGTGGATCCGAATTCACCATGTCGAAATCGAGTTGTATTATCATATATATATATATATATATATATATATATATATATAGTGCACTACAATTACCAATTTTCGTATTGTATTTTGTCGATTTGATTATTGCCATGTACAGGAAAAAAAAAACTTTCCAGACAATTGCATAGATATAAAGTAAAAATGCATAAATGTGGTTGAGAAAAAGTTGATTAAGCAAGTTTAATGTATGGAGAAATTTTTTAGAGGTCTGTTTCGGACAATTCAAAGTAAAATCATAAGGGTGAAAAGGGGCAAACATATATAGCAAACTTTCTAGGTAGCCTTCACCAGGAGGATCTCACACCCAGTTTGAGATGTTTGATTTTTTGTTTGTCGAACATATGTTTGATATGAGTCATAGTTATTTCACATAAACTTGTCCAAGATATGTGATCTAATTACCATTGGTCCAATCACTTTGATGGTATACTTGTTTCATAATTATTACAGACTTGTTCCCTTTTTAATAAATTCCGGATATAATTCCAAATCATCATAAAGGTTGCTGAATATACATACATGTAAGGAATTTAGGCTTTTAGAAAGGAATGCTTGATGAGTGAAAAAAAGAAATGAAGACCCAAATTCTTTCTGACGAATTCAATTTCAGTTGTTTACATCATTCAACTGGGCTTTGGACTTGGATCCTATTGGGCCTCAAGTTTAGTGGGTGGGCTTGACATGGGCCTTCATTGTTTATGCACTGCAGATAGAGGCGCACACGACCAATATTTTTGGCGATGAAGCCCAAAGAGAATGGAAGGTTGGCATACACAGCTGCTCCTGGTGAACCTAGTTGACTGGTGGAGAACATGCTAACGAGTAAAATTATTGGTGAAATAGGGAGTTTTCTAATGTGCTACTCTTAAGGTGATATTTCCGCTACCTTTCACGTGCCAAACTAGATCTACCTCCTCGGTATAATCGCAAAAGCAGGCCATCCATCCTAGGATTAGCGATTTACAGTGTATTACTTCCATGTGACCCGATCCTAAGATATTGTGCCGTGCGAGAATTGATCGGTCTGAGACCTCACGTTTTTTTCGAGCGCAAGATTCTGATAGGTTTTCCGCTTCGTCAACCCCTTAAATATAGAGGGCTCGGATTTCATTGTCGCCACGATTGTTTGATAGCCAATGCTGACTTTGTAACTGGCAGTCGGACGTATCCAAACCAAATTAGGATCGTGATTATAGAGCACAGACGATTTAGAGATCCTCTCAGTTAAGTACGATTGATCCTTCTCCATATCTATTTCTCTCTGAAGCCAAATGTAAGCTTTTGGACTTTGTTGACCTCTCTCGGGCCATCGACTGGCTGATCGAGGCCCAGCGGAACAAGTGCACAGCCCATGAGTGGCCAACCCCCTAAACCATTTTGGAATCTACTTTGGTCTGAATCTTTTGTTATGTTGTTACGAACCACAAATGAGTAATGAAATTTCTCATTTTCCGACAGAAAAAGAAGAAGAAGAAGGATACATTCGATATTACAAAACGAAAGGAGCATTCCTAAAACAAAATGAGGACACTATTACATTTTATCAAGAAAAAGCAACTTAGTACGCAACAATCCGGAGCATTGGCATCCCATTTCACAAGAGGAAGAAAAATGCTTATCACTCACCGATTAAAAAGACGAAAAAAGGTTTTGATTCCTTCTGACCAAACACGAAACATCCAAGACATAAGCCATGAAAAGAAAAAAACAAGTAATGCCCACAGGACACTCTGCAAAACCTTTCTTAGACTTTCCATCCCACAATGCAAAGAGACCAAAAGGGTAGCTTAAAAAAATTGTCATCGGATGTCGAAAATCTGTAAAGAGCCAAGACGAAAATAACACCAACCGCTTTCTCTACCGAAGAAGCCTCTTTTCGAAACATCTATAGACACATTTTCCTAAGTGTTACTTCACATGGTTGACATAACAACAGATCCCGCAATCGACAATCGAGCTTTCGTAACGAGCATCGAGGCAGTGCAATATCTCGTGGAAATCACTTATTTTTCCGCTCGAGCCTCTTTATCTACCCATCCTATTGTGATCGCATTCACTAACTCGCATTTTTTCTTTTCACTCTCTTCCATCTATATTGGAAAAAGATTCTTCAGAGTGCGCAAGACAATTTTTTTAGGGCAACGAAATCTTAGCTTAACCTCCGATTATCCAATTATAGTTGGTCAATGTTCAGTAGCTGAGAAACATCAAGAGCCAAAAATTAGTGTCCCAACTACAAGTGTTTGCCAGAATCAAAGACAAATACTTTTAATGCGCGAATTTTGCTAATAATGGTCAAGCAAGAGAGAATTTAGGGAGTTAGGAAAGCGAACTCTCATTCCTCATATGACTCTTACCGGGCCGGCGGGCCCTGAAGTTTCCTTTTCTTTTTCTTCTGTAAGGAAGAGCCCACAAAGCCCATTCCGCCAACCGGGTTTCATACCCTTATCGTGCCATGTGTCGACCCCACAAAAATTGTCCAGAATCAAACCGGAAGAACCGGTTCTCAAAATTTTTGGGACCAGGAACTGCATTGGATGATCCTGGACGAAGCCGGACCGAACCGCGCGGTCCAATCCAGCTCCCGGGCGATGTAATGAAACTGGTGAATTATTAGTAAGGGTGATTAATAAGGACATTAATTTTAGCATATTAATTAACACTAGGTTTGATTTAAGAACTATAATATTAGATTCCCTTGGAATCTAGAACTGGACCGCACCTTCGGGAACCGAACTCAATCAGCCAATTTGGTCAGTCTGTCTTGTTCATTTCTAATTTAAACATGGAATCACCTCGAGCTCAATGACCTTTTCGTCGTAAATTTAGTCTCAAATTTTTTTAATTTTCAGTGTTCATTATCCCTATAATATCTATGTCTCAATTAATAATGAGTCAATTGAGAAGTTGATAGTGTGGTACTGTTTTGAATTGCAAATTTGATCGTATTCGTAGTTTGATTTTCATTTAACATGTGAAAATTCAAATTCGACTAAAAAAAAATGCGACATTTCAAATTTTTTAACTTGTTTGGACATAGAGGGTAAATTATTTAAAAAAAGTCATAAATGTATTGTAATTATGCTAATTCTATCCTAAATCTTTGCTATTATGGAAATTCAGTCTATCTGAAAAATTTTGGCCGATCGACACTATGTGGACGTCGACCAACAACCTAATATTTTAACCTTTTTATTTTTACATTTTTAATTTTCTTTTTTTCCCTTTTTCCCTCTTCTCTCTTCTTCAAAGGTACAGCTGGTGAGGCTCAACCTCGCCATGACTGAGCGAGGGTCAAGGCCAAGCCTCATCGGCCCCTAGTGATGCCAGCGATCCCTCTGGCCAATCGTTGGGCCTTGAGGACCCGTTGTCCCTCTGAAGAACAAGGAAAGGGAAGAAAAAAAGGAGAAAGAACATAAAAATAAAAAAAATATTAAATTATTAGGTTGTTGGCCGGCCAAAATTTGCTAGATGGACTGAATTGGCACAATTACAAAAGGTTTAAGATTGAATTAGCAAAAAAAAATTTAAGACTAAATTGGCACAATTACATTAGGTGTAGAACCTTTTTTGGTAATTTTCCAAATCTAGACAAGTAGAGTTGCATTCGAAATCTAAAATATATCTTCTTTCATTTTTCAAAATCTAAAAGAGAAGTCATAAGTAGCGGTTAGAAGTGAAAATTCCCTACTTTATTATCGCACACAAGAGAGGCACACTCCTATTGACATTAATCAACTTTAATAGCCCTTACGCGTAGGAAATCCACTCAGTATCCGAATGGGGAATATGATAACGTATGATTACGGTGTTTTGGAGCATGAACTTTTACATAAAAAGCAAACAACCTTAACCTTTTGTTTTCCGCAACTGAAAGCTACGTTAAAGATGGTCTATTCCAATTGGATTCAAATCCAATCGACCCACGTCGCGACAAGAGTCCTTTTCAAGTCGAATTGATTTGAAAAGGGGGACTGGGAGCTTTCTCTCCGACGAGATCATCATGCTTAGGTGATTAATTAGGAACATAAATCTTCATCACACTAGCCTTTCTTGCGCTTGGTTGAGATACTCAGACGTGCCATGCCAAGGACAGGTTTGCTACTATCGAGTATGGACGATAGAGAGTTGTCTTGAGTTGGAAAAATGATGGGTATGTGTCCCACACCCAGCCAAAGTTTGGTGCTTTTGAGAGAGAATTTCACCGGAAGGAAGAGGGAGGAAAAGGGTGGCATGTGCATCTAACCTAGAGATCATTCGTGGAATCTCTCCTTTTCATGGAGAGAAAGAAAGAAGACAGAGAAAGAGCTGAGTTCTTGGCTCTTTGGCTCGTATTATATTAGGGTTCTTGGCTCCTCGGCTTGTTTTATTAGGGTTTTAGGTATTGGTGGGTTATGATTCCAGAAGCTTGCTCTTCACTCCATGCCAACTTTTTCTTAAAAAAAAAAAAAACCAAAGATACAAATGAAAAACTACAAAAATGGTAAGGAGAGAGATTGGTGGAACTTAGTCATTTCCCCATGCATACGATCTCGATGATGATGACGATACTACGCGCCTTTTTATCCTCCTCTTTGCTGCTTCCCTCGAGCCTTGCGCTGCTCCACACAGCTAGGTTGGGGTCCTCTGCGTGGAAGGTTTCAAGCTTTTTCGTGATGATGAGAATGCCCCTTTGCATCACATTTTCTAGTATCTCTCCTTTAAGAATAAATAGTTATATCCTTCTTGGATTTTATCCAAAGTCGATTAAAGCCAGTCCCTTTGTTCTTAATCGACTCTACAAGATTGATACGCAACATATTAATATGTGAATAATTTACAATTAATGTCTGAAAAGTAGAAGATAGGGATTCGTATTTTCTTCTGTCCATAATTGGAGAAAACTTCCTCTCAATATGCATATGCTTGGTTGGTTACAAGTTAAATGCATGCATTTTGTAACCCATTGATCAATATATGCAGTGTTGTTATGGATAATCGAACCATAAGTACGGAAGCAAGAAGGAGAATTACCAATCTATGAAGGAAGTATTGTATTTTACAGCCACTCTAATAGACAAAACATGCCTATTTACACATCAAAGAGCAGCAAAACACAAATTCGATTCAAGAGTCAAAGTTTATAATGGACCCGACATAGTTCTGTTTTATTATATACGGCTACTTCTATCTACCATGTTAGCTGTCAAACGACAAATGTAAATATAGTATTTCTTCTCATCTCTTTCGGCCCATCATAACATCATTCCCCTTCATTGATAGAGATTTGTTTTTCTTCCTCTATCCCCGTTGCTTCAAGGCAAGGTCCTGGGGCTTTCCTCGATGGCCTACCTTTATCTCTTTCTGTAGTCGGCAGTACCTGCTCCCTACGAAGCAAAACCACGTTTTGTGATTTATACAATAACTGTATAATATATACATTGGTGCAGCTATTAAATAATGAAAAAAGCAATGTGGAACTGTTTTTTGTGAAATCCATGATGAGTTTCTCTAAGTCACGCGCAAGAGAAAAGTTCGAGAAAATGCTTTGATTTTATAATTCGCATGATTGCTTGCTTTAGGCTGAAACTCTCAGATTTAGCAGAAAGTGAATATCACTTTGTGCACCGAGTATAGTTTCTTTGTTATACCGAGAGTTCCGATTGGACTAATCCGCACGGATGTATCTAAATCACTCTCTTCATGTGAATCGTGTAAAATTGAAATTATGATGGGGCAAGTGCTCCCCCTCAAGTCCGAGTGAAAGATGCCGTAACTTGAACATGGAATTTGATGTACGCAAATAGAGCGTTCAACCGCCCAGCTGACGTTTGCTTGTGTGTATTGGACAACGAGAAAAGTTGGTGCCTAAATGGCCATTATCATAGTATAGATGGAGCCACAATATGATGAAACGCCAATTAAGTCTCCATTTGTTTTGTGAAAAACGAATAATTTGAAAAATATTTTTCTAAAAGTAATAGTTTGTAATGATTTGGAAAACATTTTCCTACAAGTGATAGTTCGCATCTATTACAAAAATGAATGAAGAAATATACTTTCATCCTCCGCAAAAATGTTTGGACATAAATTATTATCGAGAATGAGAGCATTTTTCTTTAATTATTTATTTCGGGTGATACACATAATCATTTTTAGAAATTTTTTTTTCAATTCATTCGCTTTTCATGAAACAAAACGAAACCTAAGATGAAATGAAATCAAAATAAGAACTTTGATAAACTAAGCTAGACATTAATTCTATTGCTCTTGCTATTTAGTGGGAAAAAGTGTCAAAAACGTCTTGAACCGATTGCATTTGTGTCAATTCAGTCATAAATCTTTGTATTTATGCCAATTGAGTTCATCTTATCAGTTTTAATCAAAATAGTTGACTTGGACGCCAGTCGTGCTACCTAGTACGGCCGACTAGGGGTAATCGGTTCACAGGATGGATGGTTCTACCCTAAAATCGAGAACCGCCCGTTAGAGACCGGTTCTGCAAAATGTGAACCGTGAATCAACCGTTTGTTCCATAGATCCACCCGAAAACCGAACCACCGGTCCGGTCCGATTCTTGGTTGGATCCTGGTTACGGTCTTAATGTCACCTGCTCGTTCCATGAAAAAATTAAGTTGAATACTAATCCCATAAATATGACTCAATAAAGCTATATAACAGTAGACTTAGAACTTTCCTTTCCTTTTTTTACCTTGTAAATCAAAATTCTCAGCAACCCAAGAGCATCGGCTAATTGACAATTTGCCCACTACACTAGAAAAAGAAAAAAAAATGTGCAATTGAATTGTATAACAAGAGCGAGTGAGTGCGAAAAGAGTTGGATTAGGGTAGGGTTTTCTTTCATTTTGTGGGTCTAGGCTCTTTTTTGGGATGGATGGGTTAAGCATTTAAGAGATAGTTTTATTAAAATAATTGGCTCATTTATATTATATAAAAATCGGTTCGATTGGGCCGGTTGGATGATTCCCACCCGAAACTGAAAACCGAACCGATACCCGCCGGTTTTGAAAAATTGGAACCGGAAACCGAACCGTACCCGCCGGTTACAATCCAAAATTAACCGGTTGGGTACAGTCCGGTCCGGTTTGGTTGGATCGCGATTTTTTTGCTCACCCCTATGGCCGACATTGACATTGACATTTTTTAAACAATTTTTTTATTTGCATTTTCTTTAATTTTTTTTTTTCTAATTGAGGACCCACTAGGTCGCCGACCCTCAATAAAAACAAAGTAAAAAAATAAAAATAAAAAACAAGAAAAAAATAATATTATTAAAAAAATTAATGTCAGCGCCTTTCGTACCACGTAGGACGACTGGCATCCACGTCGGTGATTTTCAATCAAAATTGGCAAGATAGAATCAATTAGCACAAATACGGAAAATCTAGGACTTGCAAAATTTGGGACTTTTTTTTTTTTTTACATTTTTCCCCTCTTTAGTGAATATGTGGAAATAGAAGAAGAAGAAGAGAAGCCAAAAAGTAGCAAACGAGTGTTTCTGCTTGGAGTATCTTTTAACTTCTGTTTGATGTGCCCAACAATTAGTGGAAGAACGTGATTGAAGTTTGTTGCCTTCAGGGCAAATAACAAAGATATAATAGGATACTAAGGAAGTGTTATGCGAGTGTGACAAGAGAATGACCAAACTTTTAATGAATGCCCCTCCACGTGCCCGATCGGACGAAATCTCCTCCAATCTGGGAGGGTCGGACGAAAATTCTTCCCTACACGAGCCATTTGAAGATGTTTTCTCTTCGTGGCTGTTACCATCTTAGTGGAGCAGCGATGATAGGCTTGTCAACTTCATATTGACGGTGGAAAGTAGCTATTGCTCAAATCAAATATTCCGAGTTTGATTTTTCTTGGAATAGCTAGGGCATGTATTTAGGCCACGAACGTGGCATGCCCAATGATCGTCATAGCCAAAATATGAAACACTACATGATAGAAAGAGGAATGACATGCACCTTGTTTGTAATCCATTGAAACTTAATGTGGAACGACGAAAATACTCGGAACCCAAGCACTTCCTCTCTATTTCCTCTCGGAGCACTACTCGAATGAGACAACCACTATCGAAATGAAGTGGTACATTCTAATTTCTACATTAGAGGACTAGAGGAGGGACTTGATCCTATTTATAAAGTTTCTGGCCATGAGCCCCTCCATTACGGGCCAAGCTCAAACTAAGCCAGCCTATATTAAACTAATTAAAAATCCTTATAATTTACCTTATTAGACCAATCCATAAAACTACAAATATCAATTTTAATTAATGTAAGCCCACATAGAAATACTCTTATAGTCTCCTACTTTGGCTATATCCATTGAAACTATACTGTTGGTCTAAAGATATTCTTAACAGTCAATCCAATCTCATAAAATCTTAAACACCGAATCATGGCAATAATTACATCAACAAAGACAAAGCCTTCTATGGTCACGGATGCCTTTAATTCTACTGATATTAATTCAATATGGTAGTGTGAAAAATGACAACACCTCACGAAATAGTGATTCTTTATGTGTCATCCCCTTTGTCAATCACATTCTTTCTCATTATATGTCACTAAACTTGATGTGCCACCAGAGAATATCCTTTGTAGTTCCAATAAACCTACATAAGCCTTATCCTTATAGTTAACTTTATTTTTTGTGTAACAAGATATATCCTTAAGGCTAACAAATGAATACCCCTAGCCTTCACTCAAGATTTGCACATACCTTGAGTTTTTTCCCCGGATATATGCATCCAACATCAACTCATTCATAAATACCTTATTACATGCAAAAGAGTTGATACATATGAAATATTGTTACTAAACGTAATAAACACAGATGTAAACAATATACAGCAAAACAAAATAGCTCCCACTGAATAATAGCATCCCATGATGCTTCTAAGCCCATGCAAAGTCATGTCGAAACAGCACCTCATGATACTTCTAAGTCCATGCTTATAACACGTCGTTTAAATGCACAAGGGCAAAGAACTTTTGTTAGTTGGTTAGCAACTATATCATCTGTGAAAACATGCTCTTTTATAATGTTACCATTCTCAATTGTTTTCTTTATAGTAAAAAATTTAACCGCTAGTCGCTTAGCCCCCTTGAGACCTCTACTGTTGTTAACAGACAACACTGTAGAGCTATTATCACAATACAACTGTATGGATCTATCCATAAAATCAATTATAACCAACTCCATAATGAGGTTTTTGAGCCATATAGCTTAAGCAACAGTCGAAACTCATGCTATAAACTCCACTTGTATGGTAGAGGATAATGTAGATTTCTGGTTCTCACTTTTTCATAATACTACACCCCTTATTAACGTAAAGTTGACCATCTTCTTATGATTCCGATGCCTAACAAAGTTCGCATCTGAATATCTTACTAGCAGTAAGTCCTCAACATGTCTGTAAATTAGCATATGGTCATTTGTCCTCTTTAAGTAGCT
Organism: Psidium friedrichsthalianum; assembly: GCA_019149425.1. Lineage (NCBI taxonomy): Eukaryota > Viridiplantae > Streptophyta > Magnoliopsida > Myrtales > Myrtaceae > Psidium > Psidium friedrichsthalianum. The sequence continues at coordinate 3,949 of JAGVVM010005748.1, read as the reverse complement.
TAAAACCTTCTTGGCCGTAATCCAATAATCGTGTCGTGGATTTGACTTATACTTGCCTAGAAGTTCTGTTGTAAAAATAATATATAGTCTAGCGCAAACTTGAGCATACATGATGCTTTCAAGTGAACTAGTACAAGGTGCATTCCTCATTTGGGCTTTCTCAACATTCGTATAAGGACACTGTAATAAATTCTATTTATGACCCTTAATGATAGGAGCAATTCCTATCTAGCAATACTTCATACTCAATCTTTTCAAAATACGATCAACATATGTCCTTTAAGACAAACCCAATAATAGTGAGAAGGACCCAATGGATCTCAATGCCTAGAACAAAAGACACCTCATCAAGGTCCTTTAAGTCAAAATGCGTTGACAACATCCGCTTCAACTCACACAGTAATCCAATATCATTGCTTATAAGCAAGATATCATCTACATAAAGCACGAGGAAGATAAATTTCCTCCCATTAACCTTGTAGTATATTATTGGTCTACTATGTTCTCGAGAAAACTTAATAAATTGATAATACTATGAAACTTCTAATACCAATGTCTAGAAACTTTCTTGAGACTATAAATAGACTTTTTAGTTTTTACACAAGCTTACCTGAATCATCAGCTGCAAAGCCTTCGAGTTATGCCATAGACTTCCTTATCAAGGTCTCCATTTAAAAAGGCAGTTTTAACATTCATGTGGTATAACTCCATATCAAAATGAGCTACTAATGTAATGATCACTCTAAAAGAAACTTTATACGTGACTGGGAAAAAATTCATTCGCAATTTACTTTTTCTCTAAGTGAAACCCCTTTGACTATCGGTCTGGCATTAAACTTCTCAATATTTTTCAAAAAGATAGGGAAATTAAGATAATCTATTTCCATTAGCTTTCAATAGTGACAAGATTATCACCATCTCCACGTGATTTGCTTGGCTAGGGATGGTCACGTAGCATCTGAAGAGTGAGAAAGACTATTGAACATTAACATCGAGAATTCAAGTTCATCGATTTCAAGAAAAGCTGAACTTTTTCCATCGTAATCTTTTTCGTAAAATGTCCACTCGATGAGCTTTTTTTCTCATCTTCATAGTCCAACCGGTAAGAGCCGTCTCGAGTTAAGAAGCATCCGCTAGAAGATTATTGGGCCATTGGTGTCTCTCTGTCTCTTTTCGGGGAAGGGAAGGAAAGATCGGGAATTCGAATCTCGAGCCTCACGTTATCACGGTGAAGAAAAGGGAGAAACTTAGACTCCATTTATTACGTGAAAAATAAGACCTTTCTGGAAAATATTTTCAAGGAAGTCATTTTTTGGAAAAATGACATCCTTTTCCGGCGTTTGGATGAAACTTGAAAAGACACGAAAAATATTTAAAAATAATAATTAAATAATTTAAAGAGGAGGGAGCAGCAGCGAAGGAGGAAGAAGGAGAAAAGAAAGAAAAGAAGAAAAATAAAATAAAATAAGAATAAAAAATAAAATAAATCAAAAATAAAAAATTTTGAATTTTTAAAAAATAATTAAATAATTATAAATAATAATTATAGAAAAAGAATTGTGAAAGAAATAAGGAAGAAAAGATAAAGAAAATTTTTTCCTCTTCTCAAAATGAGAAAAAAAATTTCCACACTTTTGAAAGATATATTTCATATGAGGAAAATGTTTTTTAGGATTAGTCTATTTTCCACTCCTTAAATGGCGAAAAATCCGAAAAATATTTTCCGGGAAGTTATTTTCCGTGAAATAATCAAAGCCTTATAGAAATTACCAAGCCCTGATTGCAAACGAGGCAAAATAAAAAGGACAAACAATTTCAGATTCCATACAGATTAAATCTAGAATAAAGAACTTATCTATTGAAACAAGTTCCTCATTTTTTAGAACTTGAAAAGTACCATATATACCCTAGACCTATGCTATTATAGGTTCCAAAGGTCGGTTCCAGGGTCTATCTAGGTTCCATACGTATTCTTAATTGAATAATTGTAATGGATCATTATCTTTTGGACGCAAATGACAACCATTCTCTTCCGAATATATTTTTATTCTCTGAACGAGTTTCTCAGTAAAGACACTAGTTTGATAACGATAAACAATTTCTATTTCTAGAATAGAAATTTATTTTATAACAACATAAAATTTCAACAGTTAGGCGACTAGCGGTGGGCAAATGGTAGTCGGGGATTGGGGACGAAGATTGGCTAATGATGACCAGCGGATGGCCAACGACGAGCAATCGATCTTCGGGCATTGGAGACCAGCGGCTTGGGACTAGAAGTCAACAATTGGAGGACGGTGGCTAACGAATGATGGCCAAGGACTGGAGACTGATGGCCAACGACTAAGGACCGAAGACTAGTAGCGATCAATCGGTGAACCAACGATCGGCAGATGGCAGCAAGGGATCAGTGATTGGCAGCGAGAGATTGAAGACCAATGGCGGGCAACCGGCGACCGGCGCAGGACACCGGCAACAGGCAGCAAACAACCGTCGACGGACAACGAGAGAGTGGGAGATTGCATGAGAGAGAGAGAGAGAGAGAGAGAGAGAGAGAGAGAGAGAGAGAGAGAGAGAGAGAGAGAGAAATAAGAAAAATTCTTATTTCTATTTTTATTTTAAAAATAAAAAAAATAAAAGATCTCTAATTCTCATATCTGTTCCAAACCTATTTTTAAGTATTACCTTGAAACCATGCTCTTCCCACCGTAAATTGTGGGCCAAAAGAGAATTTGGAAGATGGTCGATTGATGAGACTGTCAAATTCATGTGGCGCTGAGAAGCATTCAGTCTCCGATGCATCATCCATCGGCTCCCAATGAGTTGGGGGACCTAAAGAGATTGAATCATAAAAACAGCTATTGAAGTCACCAACCCCGGGACCAAAGTTTCTGAATGGTCCGGTGAACAACGACGGGCTCCCGCGTGGGGGCCCATCGAAATCCGAGGCCCAACCGACGATGAAGACCTGTCCACTCATCCTCCCTACCTCCCGCACGTGTTGACCCGCAACCGCGGCGCCAGGTGGCGGGCTCTCGTGGCCTTTTGGACCATGCGAAGAATTGCAAATTGATCCTCCATATCATTAAATTTTAAGGAGAGATTACAGTTGTACTGGTTTTGGACGATTTTTTCATGGGCGGGTGGTCCATTTGGGGTCCTGAAGATTAATGACAAGTTTTGGTCCCCGAAGATGGCGGCGAGAGATTGTATTGTTGACTTGGAGTGGGAAGCACAATGATTTTGCTTTAGTTGGAGGGATTGGTTTGTGGCTTGGCTTCAAAATAGAAGGATATTGTGGTTCTGTCTGTGACGTGGATAAAATTTATCCTGTCTGGTGTTTTTGCTGTTCAAGACAGGATACGGATAAGTTGAAAAAAAGAAGAAGAAGATATTTACTTGATCAAAAAATTCATATGTTGAGAATATTATAAAAATTGGATAGGATTCTATCTTGCGAAAAAAAAGAATAAAAAAGGTGGATTGCCACACCAGCACTGCCAAAGCCAACAACTTCGACCATCAATGGTCATCGCCTTCGACCACGCCCGGTTGTTGCGACCGACTAGCTGATCGTGCTCCTCAAAACGGGAAATCCTAGTCAAGACCTCCAGCTCCGCTCCAATTCGTAGAGCAGGCAGCGAGGATCTAGGATGCGACAACAGAGATGACGGATTAACGGTTACCGACATGTAATTCTCGTGGGATTGTAGAAAACGAGTCTTTTATTTTCATAAATTTTGACTTTTAGTGCTTGAGAAATCGAGCATTGAAGTGGTTTTCAAGAGTAATTCCAGCTGCTGCAAATCATCAGAGTTCCGACAAGGACAATTTACATGAGACCGAACAAATAGACATATTCTTTGCAATATCCATTATAGAGTCTCAACGATATCCCTCTTAATGTTGGAAGATTTTCGTGATTGTGAACTTTAGAGATTCAAGTCAG
>JAGVVM010005747.1:0-12467 GCA_019149425.1 Psidium friedrichsthalianum | reverse complement strand
CCCACCAGCCCACCCCCTCTCTCCCCTCGTCCCCTGATTCCTCTAATTCCCTGGTCCCCTGCTCGAGCTCCCCTACCCCACCCCCTCTCGACCCCACAGCACTCCCCCTAGCGCCTAGCCGCCACACCATACCCCCGGGCACCGCCCGCTCCTCCCCCCCGCTCTCTCTTCCCTCCCTCCCTCTTCTCCTCCGCTTCGCCTCCCTTCGCCGTCCACCCTCCTCGAGTCCCTCTGCGGCTCCTTCACCCCGGCGATGCGACACCAGTTATTAGTACTCTACTCAACTCCTTACACTTCAACCTACTCTCCACCCGAAACACGCGACGCCTCTATCCACATATCAACACATCTTCCCCTAACCAAAATTACATAAGGAGGACCGCCCGATAGAGTGGAAACAAAATATCGACCCCTTAAATGGCTGTTTTGTGGGTGCACCCTCACAATAACGTCGATGTCAATCTTAAGATGCGTCGGGAGACGGAGAATTAAAAACTCCATAGCAGTACTCGAGTCCACCATGAGGGTGAATTCGACGTTGTCTCCCCTTTTTTCGACGCTCGAGCCGCTAGTCGAACAGAAAAAATGTTGGTCTCCCCACGTTCAAAAGGGATAGTACATTTTTATCAGAAAGAGTCCCTCCCACCCATTCCAATTCTCTGGAGTAGGCACCCAACCATAATGAGTGCATGGCTACACTTCCTATTCTTTCGGTTCCTCTTACCTCAATGAAAGCATAGTCCACGTATATATCATCTTCCCTTATCTCCTTGCATAGTCCACCATAAGAGATACCTTTTTTTTACCTTTCTGGCCTCTGCTTTTGGACAGATGGCTCCCCAAATTCTGCTTTTCTTTTCGGAGTATTTTTTCTTTTCTTTCATGCTTCTCATGTACTCAGCAGATTCTTTCTCCATCGGACTTTCGTACTTTCCATTCTTTAGCGAGAGCAACCAAAGTTGGGAACTGTGGAAATCCCCAGCCAAGTAGCATTCTTTCAATAATTTCTTCCTTCCTTAAACCAGAGAGTTTCTTGGATACGAGTATATTTTCCCACAATCATCTTTTGTCCAGTGATGTCCTGTCCAACAAAGCATATTCCCACCACGTTTCTTTTGCATTACAGCTACAGCACGCATTAACTACTAATACCACAGGACTTTTGTCATCTTGAATGTCATTCCTTTTTGAGCTCATTTCAACATTCTGCTCTTCAACACTTTGTAAAGCCAATGAGGGCATCTTCCACACTCCATCTATCGAGTCATCTGCAACTAGGTCAACTATGGACATGTTGATTGCATGCATCTCATTTGTGACAAAACGTAATTCGTCCACCTTGGCAGCTCTCGCTGTAGCTAGTTCAATTTCTAAAGAGGAGATGCTCTTGTCTAATGTTGACTAAAGTCTGTTCATGACAAAAATACCCGAGAAGAAGCCAACAATGTGGAAGAGAGAGAGAGGCCTATCAAACGATAAATTGAATTCGGAAATCCGAACGCAATAATAAAAATGCACCATCAGGCCATTGAAAATTTTAGACTACTAGAGGACAATTTCACAACTCCAAAAAGACAAAAATAAAAAATTACAGAACTAAAATGAATTTTCTATAATTTTTTCAATTAACCTAAAAATGAGATTAACACAGTAATTCCCTATTCAGGATTAATTTTTGCAGATTTTCTTCAGCCAAAATGAAGAGAAAATTAAAATAAAAATACCGACTATTTTTTTTATATTTTTGTGGCCTCAAATGCTATTTTTTTTATTAATATTCAAACATTTTTGTATTTTTCGAAAAATATTAAAAAAATACAAAAAAAAAAAAATTTTTTGTTCAAAAATGGTTGCCTAGGCTTGGCCGAGACTTCCAAAGTTGATTTTTCAATTTTCTCATTTTTTCTTGAAAATAAAAATGCCGAAAAATACTGAAAATATGAAAAATTATTTGTTGGTCAAAATTGGTTTCCTAGGCTTGGACAAGGTCCCCAAAGTTGATTTTTTTAATTTTATGAATTTTTATGAATTTTCTATTAATTTTAAAATAGAAAAGATGATTAAAAATCACGTGTCAACAGCGACCTGAAAAATTTTTCGATGGAGGAAAACTCCCAGGTTAATGGATTATCAAGTTATTTAAATTGACTAACCTAATACGAATCATTCCAAGTCTTACCAAATCGCAACTTTGATTATTGTTCAAATGATTTTGAATTTGGAGTCACCACTAATCATTTTTTGGTAGGTCGATTAGAAACCTAAGTAAATTAGTGAGAGAACTAAATTACTTCTACGAACTAGAGATTATGAGTTCAGGGACTTGGTTATACTAGTTAAATAAAACTAATGCCCTTTCAGTACCATTTTATTTCATGAAAAATCATTTGAGAAAGCAAGATTTGGGTCAAGCTGATCAGAAGTGCAAAATGGTCATTTTTCAAGGCTCGGGAAGTAAAAGTAGGTCAAACCAATAAATATGGGAATTTCCTATTTTTCACAATTTTTGGGAATTTTTCCCAATTTTTTGGAGACAATTTGGCCATGAGGGGCAAAATCGTCATTTTAAAAAGTTCGGAAGGAAAAATTGTCAAAAATAGGATTCATCAACTAAAATGATCCATTTCCTAATTCTTGAGGTATTTGAGATTTTTTTTTTGAATTTTTCTGGAATTTTTTTGAATTTTTTATGATTTTTATGAATTTTTCAATTATTTGGATTTTTTATTGCATTTTTTTTGAATTTTTATTATTTTTTATTATTTTTATTTTTATTTCTTTTTACTCCTGAGGTTGGCAGGTCATGGTCAACACATGATCAGAAGCCCATTTTTTTTTTCATTTTCTGATTATCAACAATTTTTTTACTTCTTTTTTTTTTCCTACTAAGCTAACTAACTCGGATTAACACTAACCAAACTTAATTACTGTCTACCCTACCATGGCCGGAGAAGAAGAACAGTACTACTGGTGACACTGTTCCGATGTAAAATTCCAACGAACGTCGCCAGAACGACACAAACCCACGTCAAAGAACTACCGAAACATCCATATTTCATGCTAATCGATTCCAAACCTCGAATCATGAACTATATCCTAATTTCAGCTAAGAAAAATACCTCGAACTGACCTAACCGAACACCACCAGCTGCGATTTTTTGGGGGAGATTTGAGCAGCTAATTTCGGCGTTAAACCATAAGACTGACACGTTAAGCAACATCAAGGAACGTCGAGGGGATAACACCAGAACCATGGTATCGTGATTACGATTCGGACCACATTGATGAAGACGAGATAGAAAAATAGAGGGACGTCGAGAGTAGTTCCTCTGAGCGCGTGGTGATCTCCCTATCTGGTCTTGAGCTAGAGGATAGGAAGGCGCAACACGATGGAAAGGTTGAAAAGAACGTAATATGGGTCCCCCCACCAGCAGATTACGATTCCAGAGCTATCCCTTGGGACTATGGAACAGGTGAGATAGACGAGGTCATGAGGTCCGGCAGATGCTACGCACCGAGGGAAGGGGAACCTGAAAAGAAAGAAGTGACGAGAGAAGACACAGAGAAGGCATTATCCATCGTCAGAACAAGCGAATTCGAAGTGATAGAGCAGTTGAGGAAGATGCCAGCCCGGATATTGCTACTCGACCTCTTCGCCAACTCGGAGAAGCATAAAGGCAAACCGATGAAGGTACTGAATGAAGTGCATGTACCAGAGACCATCAACGAAGTGCAGTTGGAGGACTTTGTGGGGTCCATATTGCTAAAGGACCAAATATCCTTCTCGGACGAGAACATTCCTGTGGATGGTTGGGCCCATAACAAGGCTCTATATATATCGGCGAGGTGCCATGGGAAGCAAATCTCCCATGTATTGATCAATAACGGATCCGCGTTCAACATATGTCTATTGGCCACCTTGAGGAACCTAGAAGTAAATGAAGAACTCATTCGCACTTCCAAAGCCACTATCAGAGCCTTCGATGGGATGAGGAAGAATGTAGTCGGCGAAATCGAGCTAGACGTCATCATTGGACCCGTAGAGTTCTCCATCGGGTTTCAAGTCATGGACCTCCCGAGTGCCTTTGGATTTCTTTTGGGCAGACCGTGGATTCACACGGCAGGCGCAGTACCTTTGAGCCTGCACCAGAAGGTTAGATTTGTGGTTAATGGAAAAGTGATAACCATACACGGAGAGATGAATCTCGCTGCGTACCAAAAGAGCGCAGTCTAGTACGTGGAGCCGGAACATAAGGAGGAAACTAGCTATCACTCCTTCGACTTGGTGGTAATCACGCATGCACCTCCCGGGGTCAAAAGGAGGATTCCTGCACCTTCCCAGTATACTTTAGCTCCTGGAAAGATATTACTGGCATATGGGTTCGTTCCTAGATGCAGGCTAGGAAAGAATGGTCAGGGAATTTGGTCGCCGCTGCAGTTAGACACCAACGAACGTCAGGCAAGTTTAGGATATACTGATGAATCCAGTAAGGGCTTCACTTCTAGAGGCCAAGGCAGAGGCCAGTACGGGAGTCGAGGAAGTCGAGGAGGTAGAGTTAGCCCCTCCAGGGCTTGGAAAGGGAAAGTTAGCGCGATCGGCGATCATTTAGACTAGTATTTCTCTAGGCGTCCCAAGATGTTAGCGGATGAAACTGTTTAGAACGCAGCAAAACCTGATCTGTCCAACTCATTTCTGGAAGACACCGTCAACGTCATCATCGAGCTACTTGATGAAGAATCCAACCAGCCTGTGCATACCATCCCTCACATGTATAACAGGTTATTATGTGGCTCAGACTGTACTGATGACTTCTCCTATGGGATTGAGAAAGAATGTGATGATAATACCAGTGACATCAGGAGAGACTGGAGCATATATGAGGAACATAAACCCTTAACGGCAGAGGACACCGTTACAATCAATCTTGGAGATTCTGAGAATGTGAAAGAAGTAAAAATTGGGGGAAGGCTATCTTCATCAGAAACATCTCGGTTTACCGAACTCCTCAGAGAGTATCGGGATGTGTTTGCCTGGTCCTATGCAGACATGCCAGGATTGGATCCAAGTATTGTCGAACATTCGCTCCCAACAGACCCAAGTGTTCCCGCTAGGAAACAAAAGCTTCGACGCACAAAACCGGAGTTATCTAAAAAGACCAAAGAAAAAGTGATGAAACTACTCAGGGTGGGGTTCATCGAAGTAATCTCTTACCCCAAATGAGTCGCCAATATTGTCCCAGTGATGAAGGAGGACGGAAGGGTCAGAGTTTGTGTGGATTACCGTGACCTGAATAAGGCAAGCCTGAAGGATGACTTCCCTCTCCCGCACATTGATGTCATGGTCGACAGCACCGCTGGTTTTGAGATATTCTTATTTATGGATGGGTTTTCTAGATACAACCAAATTCTCTTGAAGGAGGAAGACAAGGCCAGGACTTCGTTCATAACGCCATGGGGCACCTTCTGTTATAAGGTTATGCCTTTTCGGCCTGAAAAATGTAGGGGCAACCTACCAAAGGGCTATAGTAGCTCTATTCCACGATATGATGCATAAGGAGATAGAAGTATATGTCGACGATATGATCGCGAAATCTAAACCTAGAGATGATCATGTCCTGATACTAAGAAAGTTGTTTGAACGACTTCGGAAGTACAGATTGAAGCTAAACCCCACTAAATGCATATTTGAGGCACGATCAGGAAAGCTTCTTGGGTTCGTGGTGAGTAATTAGAGGGTTGAAATCGACCCTTCCAAAGTCAAGGCGATATTAGACCTCGGGACCCCCACGACAGTTAAGGAAGTGAGAAGTTTACTGGGGAGACTAAATTACATCGCCAAGTTCATTTGTCAGCTCTCTGATGTTGCAAAGCCATTCTTCAAGCTACTAAAAAAGGGAGCCAAGGTGAAATGGGATTCCGATTGTCATCAAGCGCTGGAGAAGATCAAAAGTTACCTCATCTTGCCACCAGTTTTGGTGCCTCTTGTACCGGTTCTCCGCTAACCCTATATCTTACCGTTCATCAGGAATCTTTAGGGGCTCTGTTAGCCGAAACAAACCCCGAATATGGTAAGGAGCGGGCGATTTATTATCTGAGCAAGAAATTCACTGCATTTGAGATGAATTACCCCATGGTCGAGAAAACTTGTGTCGCGTTGGTGTGGGTACTACATAGATTGAGGCAGTACACTCTTCATCACCACATATAGCTGGTGACAGAGAACGACCCAATAAAGTACCTCCTAGAAAAGCCAGCCTTAAGCGGGAAATTGACTAAATGGCAAGTCCTCCTATCAGAATTTGATGTTAGAAGTTCGACTCAGAAATCCGTTAAGGGACGAGCTATAGCGGATATGTTGGCTGAAAATGTCCAAGGATTCAGTATCCCAAGTGGCGAGAAGGTAGAAGATCATATTTCCAATTTGTCCGAGGATAAATGGACAATGTATTTTGATGGCGCCGTAAACCTCGCGAGGTCTGGAATTGGGACGATTCTAATATCTCCTGAAGGACAACATTACCCAGTCGCTATAAAGCTGACATTTCCGTACACCAACAATATTTCTGAGTATGAAGCCTGTATCCTAGGGCTACAGCTAGCCCTCACTATGAAAGTAAAGAAACTGCAAGTATACGGAGACTCCATGCTAATCATCTTGCAAACCCAAGGTGAGTGGAAAACTAAAGACTCTAAGCTCATCTCTTATTATAGATTCTTGGAGGAAATGATTGAGGAGTTCGAAGAAATCGATTTCGAATATCTACTGAGAACCCAGAATCACTTCGCGGATACCTTGGCCACCTTATCGTCCATGCTGCAAGTAACGGAAGGCTTAAGCATCGAGCCATTGAGAGTCGACATTATTAAATAACCAGCTTACTGCATGGTGATCGAAGAAGGTTTGATGACCAACCCTAGTATCATGACATAAAGAATTAGTTGCTGAATGGAGAATACCCTCCAGGGAGCCAAATGGGAGATAGAAAGTACATAACCAAGATGGCTACCAAATTCTTCCTCAGTGGTCGGACACTGTACAAGAAGTCGTTTGACTCAATCCTATTGAGGTGCGTAGACGCTAAGAAGCAAACTTGCTTATGAAGGAGATCCATGAAGGAGAGTGCGGACCGTACATGAACGGCCACCTCCTCGCTAAGAAGATCATGAGACTCGTTACTATTGGATGACTATGGAGTTAGATTGCAACCATCTTGTCATCAGTGTCAGGTATACGGAGATAGGATCAATGCTCCCCCAAATGAACTTCATCAGATGTCCGAAGCCTGGCCGTTTTCTATGTGGGAATTAATATGATCGGGCCAATTAACCCTAGCGCTTCGAACGGGCACCGTTTTATCTTGGTGGCAATTGATTACTTCACCAAATGGATCGAGGCCAATTCGTACGCCAACGTCACAGTTAAGAGCGTCGCAAAGTTTATTAAAAGGGATATCATCGCAAGGTACGGGACACCCCAAGCCATCATTACAGACAACGGCTCCAATCTGAATAACAAGGTGGTGGACGACCTGTTGGATCGATTCAAGATCAGACACCTCAATTCTTCTCCTTACCGCCCACAAATGAATGGAGCTGTGGAAGCAGCGAACAAGAATATTAAGAAAATCCTAGCTAAAACTGTAGAGAATTTCCGAGACTGGCATGAGAGGTTGCTGTACGCGTTAATGGCATACAGAACTTCGATTCAGACTTCGACCGGGGCAACACCTTACTCTCTGATATACGGCATGGAGGCCGTTCCCGTGGAAGTTGAAATACCTTCCTTACGAATATTAGCCCAAGCCGAACTTTCGGAGGCCGAGTGGATCCGGCAGAGACATGAGCAACTGAACTTGATTGATGAAAAGCGACTAAAGGCTATATGTCAGGGACATGCGTATCAAAGGTGGGTGGCTAAGTCATTCAACTGCAAAGTGAAGCCCAGAAGTTTTACAGTTGGAGATTTAGTTGTGAAGAAGGCGCTCCCTAATGTTCCCCATGCTGGGGGCAAATTCGCACCAAATTATAAGAGTCCGTACATAGTACAGAAGGTTTTACCTGGCGGTGCTTTAATTCTCGTGAATACGGATGAAGAGGAATTGGCAAATCCTATAAATGCAGACGCCGTCAAGAAATATTACCCTTGAATAAGACAAGGATTTGATCAATTCTCGTACCTCACTAGTGTCTGAGTCACATCGAGGACCACTACATGCATACACTTGCATTACTTTCTTTGTATTGCAGGTCCAAGAGAAATCCCCTGATGGAGGAAACAATTCAAATAACCTTATCCGAACCGGAGGATTACAAAGAAAAGCAGTCCACGAGGAGGGTTACTTGTCAGTGCACCCAGTTCGTAATCAGGGGTAAAAGTTGTATCGTTCTAGTTTTCTTTTAACGATGGGATAAACACTAACTCTTGAAACATTTTTATTCTTCCCAGGGAACTCCAGCCGCGACATACAAGTAAGTGTCCCTTACCCTAAAACTTTCTAATTTACCATGTCATGAGGATCAGTAAATCGCATCATTGATAGGAACTCGTGAAATAAATCCATCTCCGTTCCCATTCAAAATATTTGAGATTACCCAGGAAAATCTGAAACTTGCGTGTGTCATGATCCCCAGTGAGGGCTAACTTTTGATGAAATAGAAATGAATTTCCAAATGAAAACGATTAGACTTGTCATGCTGGAGCAGACCGAAATCTGAGAGGCTAGCCGCGCCCAAACACGTCCCTATACACTTGAGAGAATGAGCGAAGGAAAGGCGAAATAAAAACCTATGTCCATGAACGTAAGGACTATTTGCAGTGATTACATAGATTGAAATGACGAAAGGCATGTTCATTTCTTTATCCCAAACACATGATAATCCCTGCAAGCCCATTTGAGCCTGTAAATGGAGAATTCAAAAACAACCCTGTCAAGAACCACCCCACGCTAGAGCGATCTAGAGATTCATTGGTTGATCTCTTGGAGAAAAAATCAAAGTGAGACTTTATTGTGCTAACTTACATCAACCTTTTTGTGGTAACTTCAAGTGGCCTCTCGTGAAGGTTTGAAACATCAAAGTGAAGGAGAGCAGTTCATTCCTCTATCTTACACACGTTATCCTTTGATGAGCTAATTTGAGCCTCTAAATCTTCATTTCTAAACTCAGTTGGTGATCACCTCCCTATACTGGTGTAATGCATATAAGTTATCAACAAGAAATAAGGTCATGAGTGAAACTATTTCCCACACTCAATCTAAATAGCCCATCATCGTACTAAAAAAATGTAATGAAGACGTTAAAAGGCAATAGGGTTGACAAAAGTAAAGTGCCTGGTAAAAGCAAGGCCAAAGCCCTTCATAGGAACAAAGCCATGATACTCGGAGTACAAATAGAGTGTCAGAAAGAAAATCCACTGCCATGCATGTAACAAAGGCAAAGAAGCCTCGAGCTTAATTGAGGATAAGCATCCAGAAAGCTTTTAGGGCTCAAAGACATGGATTTACCCCCAAGCAACCATAACAGTTGATAATGATGCAAGGGTGATCACCAACCTACTGCACCCCTTGTTCTGAAAAATGGCCTTTTCGAGCCTGCCCTAATCCAACATTACAACCTACCCAAAAGCCTCTCTCGATTGAGACGTTTCAAATCAACACGGGATTTCACACAAGAAGCTACTGCCTAAAGGAGTAAGCACAATCTGGTCTCATCTGATTTTCAAGGTTCTTGACTTATAGACCTGAAGAAGCTACTTTTAAAATTTTGGTTCTTTTCTAAAATTCAAAGTGCCTACCCATTGCGTAAACCTTTGATCAAGCCTGCATTACGGTCCCTTAAAAGACGTTCTCTGATTAGTCAGACTGTATACACTGCAAATAATCCTGAAATCCTCGACATAGCCTTCGAGCGATATTTTGAGTGTCTTTAGAAATCCTCCTCGGCAAAAAGGAAAAATCTCTCGAAAATTGATATTGTGAGAAGTTTTCTCTGATAAGTATACTCTAGTTAATGCGATTGATCGAGCTCATCTGGTGATTTCAGATTATCCTCACAAGGGATTCTAGTCATGCACGCATACTGCAAGATGTCTTAGGTAACTATCTTGTATCACTTCGCGTTTATTGAAACAATTTTACATGGCTCGCAGGAGCATGACTCATTTCGAAAACTTGAAATATTCAAAATATCAAAAATCTTCTAACCTTTTCCAATTTAGCATAACAATTCGGGTTTGAGCTTCTGGGATTTCTCTAGTTCCACGCAGATCCCAGAATGGCACCCTCGTTGATAGGATAATCCAGATCAAATTTTCATATGATTCTTGATTTCCTAAATCTCAAGATAATATCAAAATGAGATTTACACGTTTGAAGTCCTTTTTAAAATCTAAACACCCTTCTGCCCGCGAAAACATTGTCACGGGTCCCCCTTAAAAAAAAAAGAATCACAGATAGGCATCAAAAAGTACAGTTTGAATTCGGAACTAAACAGTTCACGATTCGCCGTTCTAAAAAATGATGACTTTGATGACTTTGATAAATCTTTCTATAAGTGTTCACAGGTTAGTAGCCGCGGAGCTGTCATCCTCCGGACGGGATCACTGACCTCCAGATTCAGAAGATTTAATTTCTCCCTAAACCCTCGATGATAGGGATGCACCTTCAAGGTATCTCGAAGCACAGTTTGAGTCGGAGCCCAGAGCGCTTGCGACCCGCCGCTTAGAGATACGGTGATCGCCTTTTTCATGAGCGTGCGTCGGTTAGTAGCCTCAGAGCTTTCACCCCCCGGAATGGATAAAAGCCGATAGCCTCGGAAAAGATTTAGTTTTCTCGAAAGCCCTCCATGATAAGGTACACCTTCAAAGTATCTCAAAGCACAATTTGAGCCGGAACTCAGAGCGCTCGCAACCCGCTGCTTAGAGATACGATGATCGCCTTTTTGCGAGCGTGCGTCGGTTAGTAGCCTCGGAGTTTTCACCCTCGGAATGGATAGCAGCCAATAGCCTCGAAAAGATTACACTTTCAAAGTCCTTTTCACAAACATCTGAGTCCTTTTTACAAGCACTAAAGCCTTTTCTACAGGCACGTAAGTTCTTCCTACAGGCACATAAGTCCTTTTTACAGGCACCAAAGTCCTTCTTATAGGCACATAAGTCCTTCTTGTAAGTCCTTTTTACAAGCACCAAAGTCCTTCCTACAGGCACCAAAGTCCTTTTTACAAGCACCAAAGTCCTTCCTATAGGTACATAAGTCCTTTTTACATGCACCAAAGTCTTTTCTACAGGCACAAAAATCCTTTTACAGGCACAAAATCCTTTTTACAGGCACATAAATCCTTTTACAGGCAAACAAGTCCTTTCTACAGGCACAAAGTCCTTCTTATAGGCATTTCCATGGGGAGACCTACCATATGGGTCGTATCTTAATCAAACTTCAATCAGTAGAATCCTTTCACTAGGAATCTGCCATAGGGTGACCTACCATACAGGTCGAATCTTAATCAAACTTCAATCAGTAGAGTCCTTTCACTAGGAATCTGCCATGGAGTGGCCTACCATACGGGTCAAATTTCAATCAAGTTTTAATCAATAGAATCCTTTCACTAGGAATCTACCATGGGGTGACCTACCATACGGGTCCAAGTTCAATCACCCTAAGGTTTTCTTATAACGAATCCTTAGGTTTCTGTTCCATTCTCAGCAAGCAGTCAATGACAACGCAAGGCGAATAGGTAAGCTTTAGGTGAATCCTTGACTCTCACTTTTTTCTCTCTCCCCCCTTAGCAAATTGAGCAACGAGAATTTTGGACTTAAGCTTTCAAGGAGGAAACTAGAGACGGATGGCACGACTTTTCATTTTTCCAGTAGAGTCGGTTAGATCTCAAGTGTCATTTTATCTTTGAGAGCAATCTCTCACGAGACCACCTCTCAAAGAGGGGCAGCTGTTGACACTTGGTTTTGGTCAATTTTATTTTTTCGAAAATTTTTAGAAAATCCATAAAAATTCATAAATTGAAAAAACAACTTTGGAGACCTTGGCCTGGCTTAGGGAACCAATTTTGAGCAAAAAATAATTTTTTATATTTCAGCATTCTTCTGTATTTTATTTTCAAAAATTCATAAAAAAAAATAATAAAAAATGAGAAAATTGCAAAATCAACTTTGAGGACTTGGCCTAGCCTAGGGAACCAATTTTGAGCAAAAATATTTTTCATATTTTCAATATTTTTTCAGCATTTTATTTAAAAAATTTCATAAAAAAATAAATAAATAATGAGAAAATTGGAAAATCAACTTTGGAAGCCTTGGCCAAGCCTAGGGAACTAATTTTGAATAAAAATATTTTCCTTATTTTTTCATATTTTTAATATTTTTTAGAAATTAGAAAAATGATGGAAAATTAATTAAAAAATAGCCTTCGAGGCCAAAAAAATAAAAAAGAAGTAATATTTTATTTTTATTTTCTCTT
>JAGVVM010005746.1:0-19881 GCA_019149425.1 Psidium friedrichsthalianum | reverse complement strand
TTCTCTCCCTTTTCCTTTCCCTTTCTCTCCTCCCCCCTCCTCCTCCTCTCCCCTCCCCCCCTCCCCCCCCCCCTTCCCTTTTCCCCCCCCCCCCCCCCCCCCCTCCCTTCCCCTCCTCCCTCCCCCTCCCCTCCCCCTCCCCCCCCCCTTCCCCTCCCCCCCCCCTCTTTTTCTCCTCCCCTCCCCTTTCCCCCCCCCCCCCCCCCCCCCCTTCCCTTTTCTCCTCCCTCCTCTCCCCCCCTTATCCTTCTCTCCTCCTCGCTCTTTTCCCTTTCTCCCTTCCCCCCTCCTTTCTCTCTCTTTCCCCCGTTTCCCCCCCTTCCTTTCCTCCCCCCTCCTCCCCGCTCTGCTCCTCCCCCTCCCTCTCCTATTTTTCGCCCTCTACCCCCCCTCCCCCCCCTCCTCCCCTTGCCCCCCCCCCCCCTTTCTTTCTTTCCCCTAAATGAGGAGGGTTCTATAAATACCGAGCCGAAACGGAGAAGAACCCAGAACGGCGAAGTGTTTAGAGCGAAACTCGGACGCACCCACTCAGCTCGCCGGCTGCTGCCATTACTCGCCTGCAATCTACCGCCGCGAAGCTGGCTCCTACCATTTCATATTTACTTACACGCTGCAAGAGTTTCTGTGGGCGCTCCTCCTTGGCCCAGCCGGATTGCTCTGCCAAGAAGCACAACACGCTGTTTCGTGTGTTCGGAGAGGGACTCCCTCTTCGACCCCGGCAACAACCAGTACGTGAAACGCCACTCCCGGCGGCCGAGGCGGCGGCGCGGCATGGCCACTTCCCTGCCTTATGGAGAGAACCTACTTCAAGCACGCCACCGGCCGGCTCTCCGACGGTCGCCTCGTCCCGATTTCATCGGTTACAGAAAACGGAACACTTCATCACCAGACCAATCGTTCGCTTTCAGTTCTTCTGGGATTGGTGCTATGTCCAGTCCATTTAGGAAAATAGCAATTTTTTTTCTCGGATTAAACGATACAGCACACGTGACAGCATCATAGGCCATAAATTTTAGCAGAATTTCACTTGGTATGTCTATGGACAATTTATTGTGTTGTCTTGAATGTGCAGCTGAGTTTGCTAAGCTGCCCATTCTTCCGCCATATTTGCAACCGGGGACACAAAATTTGACTGACGGGGCTAACTTCGCGTCCGGCGGAGGCGCTGTTCTGCCCGGGGATCATCCTGGACGGTGAGTAACTTGTCATGCGGTTTTACCATAGTCTTATGTAAATGTTCATAGATACTTAAATTTACTGTGGATTGGTATTAATCTCGCTAACTTGAACTCGAATCAGATTGATTTGGGAAAGCAACTGGGCTACTTCAAGGAAGTGGTGAAATCGCTGAGAGCCAAGTTGGGCGATGCCGGGGCCAAAAGGGTCCTCATAGAGAGCGTCTATCTGTTCAGCATTGGAGGGAACGACTACTTTCGCCTCCACAGCACAAAGCCAAACATCACTCAATCGTACCGCCGCGAATATGGTCGATAGTTGTCGGCAACATCACATCGGCTCTCAAGGTAACCGCACTGGCTGTTTAGGTGCATAGAGCAGATTAAGAGAGGACAAGCATACAAAGAATCAGTGAAACTGATCTTTTGCCCAGATTCCATGTAAAACCAAGCGGCCAACTGATTGCGCAGACAAATTTAATCTTTCTTAGTACTTAGCATGTCTAATGGATGTTGTGATCTATCATATGCAGGAAATTTATGGGCTCGGGGGACGAAAAATCGCGTTCCAGAATGCAGGGCCTCTGGGCTGTTTGCCAAGCATGAGAGCCAGGAGCAACGGAACTGGCTGTGTGGAGGAACTGCAAGCTCATGCCAGACTCACAACCGAGAGCTCGCAATCGCCCTCAGGAAGTTGAAGACCGAGTTGCCGGGATTCGAGTATTCGATCTTTGATTACTACAACTCGCTCAAAGATCGGATTCTTTAAAACCTCCCAATATGGTTAGGTGCCAAGACCCAGTGCTCCATTGCATCATTCACATGCTTATGGCTCAGGACTCTTTTATGACTCTGAATTTCTTCTCTCTCCCTTGTTGGTGAAGGCTTCAAGGGACGGGCAGGCGGCGTGTTGCGGCTCTGGACCATACCGAGGATCGAGCTGCGGGGGGACGCAGAAAATATGAGGTATGCAGTGACCGAGCGAGTACATTTGGTTCGACGGCGGGCACACGACAGAGGCCGCGAATTACCAGCTGGCGCAACTTATCTGGAGCGCGGCGGCGCCGGTCACGGGGCCTTCAAACGTGAGGCAAACTATTCGCGCACTAGTACGAGGACGTCTCGTATGTCACTGCCTTCGGTAGACTTGTGGGAGACCGAGATTAGCTTGGATATACGTGTTTTGTTGCCATCTCCGCCTGTTGAGGATGATTTAGAAAGCACCTTGGTAATCGATGTTGCTTCTACAGTTGTGGTTTACGCTTTGTGGCTTTCTCTATGTTTTGCTGTGATGACTGATGAAGAACTAAAGGGAAAGGGGCGTAGTGCACGATGATTTTGCAGACCGAGATTTTTCATTCATCCTTACGAAACTGGTGAGATATCGAAAATACATTTCAAACCAAAACTAACTAAAAATCAGATGAAGTTAATTTCAAAGAATAATTAAAACCATCAAAGTAAGTTGTCCATCGTCTCTTTGCAAGATCTCTCGATGGGATATTGGTGCAAAAAGCAAAAGCATAAGTGCCCATGGGCCATATCTAATATCTATGACGTCCAAGGGAACTGGACACGTCTTACGGACACTCCCTCGTATTTTGAGTCTCTCTTGTCGGAGACGTGATCTCTCTCTCTCTCTCTCTACTTCTCGCGGAATTCAATGAGTGAGTCGTACTTTTAGAAAGAGAGGCAGCAGATTGAGCTAGTTATTAAGGGAGTTAGCTTTAGCTATTGTTAGGCCACCGCATCGTATCGGGTGCACGCAATGCATGCGGGCCCAATTCGTGTGCACTGCTAGATCGTGTGATTTCACATGAAATTTACTTTGACTTACATGCATTAGGAGCACCTAAGTTTTTTCAATTGCATGGATACTATTGAGGTTATCCAACATAGGTCATGGAAAGGAGCTATTGCTCGATTATAAGTATGAAGAAAAGACTTATTTTTTGAGCTAATTTTTAGGATGGTGAGTGGCCTAATACCACCCAACATAGCCTTAACAGCTAACGAATCGACCGTAGGCAAACCTGAGCTCGCGGTCTATGGGGAGCTCAAGCCCAACTAAGAAGAAAGAAAAAAGAAAAAAAAATAAAGTTAATCCAAAGAAAAGGAAAAACTCAATTCAAATAATTTAAATTTTTAAGAAAAGAAATGAATTGAAGAAATGAAGGGAGAAACCCACTCTTAAAAGTGAAAATCATTTCCCCATATTCGAAGATTTTTTTTTTGGGTGGAAAAATATTTTCCTTGACGTATCTATTTTCATGAAACGAACGTCGGAAAATCCAAAAAATAAATACGAATTAGCTTGTTAGATTATTGATGAGTCGATAATTCAAAGAAGTGAATTTACATCTCAAACTAAATCAGATGAAATGCAAGCTGATCTTTTTTCTTTTTTTTTTGGTGGGGGAGGTGGGGGGGGGAATTCAAATCTGTGGGGGTATTGGGGTTAGAGGGGGTGAGCCTGCGGCCAGTAAGCATAAAGCTGGATGAGAAAAATTTACCCAAAAATGGAGGTCCACCATGCGTATCAACGGACAAGATTTTCCCTTGTTTCCCGCCAGAATCAGGTGGGTCCCCCGGATTATGACGCAACATCAAAAGTGACGTCGTTGATGACATCGTCTGCTCTGCTTTTATTGCCTTTGCTTCCAAATGCTTTTTGGGACCCCACTCTGGTCAACGAAAACGATCGAAGACGCCCATTTGCAGGTCTAAATGTGGTTTATACACGGGAGACTTTCTTCCGTGTGCATTGGATGCCCCGCGGTGTCGCCGATTACGATGCACTCCGGGACCAGGCAATCGCCACCGTGCACAAGTCTCGAAGCTCGCTTTGGAACCAGCAACGTTCAGAAGGAGCTCCTCGGCCTCCCCAGATAGATGCAATGAAAGCCATCATCATCATCATCTTCCTCGTGTTCTCACCGTAAGAAGAACAGACCCCAGCAGATACAGACAGCATCCCCCGTCGACCATCTTCGCCTGTGTTCCCACCCTTTGAATGTTCAACTTGATGTGACACCGATGGCGGTTGAGACATCCGCGCACGTGAGCTCATGGGAAGTGTCCCAAATTTTGCATCTTGGCATCGCATTCGAAATTAACAGGCGAGCTCCGCGGAACTTGGAACGGTGGCTTTGATCGGTTGATTCCATAAGGATTAGATTTGGCGACAATAACTATTTCTCTTTTCACATTTGGTAGATTTAGTAGAAGTTTTCATTTTTTTTTTCCATTAGCAAATGTACCGAAAGTTTCGAGTATCAAAAGATGAGACCCGATAATCATCTTACGATTGCTTTCGGACTTATTCTATTTTCACAGGAAAAGTACTTTCTCCGAGAAAGAATACATATTTATTCAGTTAGCTCGTACTATTCTTTTCGATGTATCTTCAAACTTGAAATTCATGTGATCAAACTCTTTGATTTTGACAAAATACCGTCGATTTATCTGTAGATGTCAATCAAAAGTACGACGAGAAGGACTCCTTTCCACCGCCACGGACATTCGAATTATGTCGATCATTCTGTAGGAACCATAATTTCTTTAAGGGTGTAATTGAGCAAATTTTCGATAGCAACGGTGAAAACTAGTTGTTTCGATGTAAGATTTTAGCCCACCGCAATCGGACATGTCCTTGTCCTCACTAAATTGCGATGTGGGCCGCGTCCAATAACTTCTCGGCAGGTGGACACGGACATGCCCGCGTAGTTACTATCCTCCAACTGCAAAATTACTTTTTAGACCATGCCCTTGTCTATAAATAATACCACTCGGTCCTACCCTGCCTTTAGCTAGCGTCCTCCACTCAAATGACCGTGCTTCGCATGGATAGCTTCGGCTCCCTCTTCCTCGCATTGTCCTGCTGCGCAATCGTCCTGCTTCCCCGAGCTGCCGCGCCGAGCTGCCGGAGAACCACGTCGCGTTCTTCATCTTCGGGGACTCGCTCTTGGATTCGGGGAACAACATTTACCTAAATGGCGGTGGCGCGGCTGGTTCCTTGCCCTATGGAGAGACCTTCTTCAAGCGCCCGACGGGACGAGTCTGCAACGGGCGGATCGTTCCCGACTTCATATGTAAGAGTTGCTCCTGCTGATACATTTCCCTTCTTCCCCGCCTTGATTCTATTTCGCCTCATGACTCCTGCTAGTGAAGCTTTCGAACAAGGGAAAAAATGCGGACGCGAATGATGTGATCCTTTATTTCCTTGGCAACAGCTGAATATGCAAAGCTTCCATATATCAAACCGTACTTGGAGCCCGGGTTCACCGACTACACCGACGGAGTCAATTTCGCGTCCGCCGGAGCGGGCGTTCTCCCGGAAACTCATCCTGGAACTGTAAGACATCTGCACTTCTCATCGGGCTATTCCGGTTCGATGGGAAGCTGTTTGTTTTCTGTCTTTCTGGATGCAATAATTATTGGACGAGTCAATTGCCTCTGATGGATTGTCTGATTGGCTTTGATCAGCTATACTTAAGCTTCAACTGAACTATTTCGAGGAGGTCGTGAAGGGGTTGAAGCGACAATTAGGCGACGCCGATGCCACAAGTTGCTCTCGAAGGCGGCCTATCTGTTCAGCATTGGAGGGAACGATTACAATGCCATCCAGAACAATCCCAAAGCAACTGCATCTTTCAGGAAAATGTACATGACCATGGTCCTCGGCAATATCACAGCGGGGATCAAAGTATACGACTGTCCTCTACTAACCCGATTTCATTCCTTGAGCTTGAAAAGAGTACGGGAACTAACGAGAAGCTGTTTTTTGTTATGTTGATGTTTCAGCAAGTGTATGCACATGGAGGGAGGAAATTCGCCTTCCAGAACGTCGGGCCGATCGGGTGCATGCCGGCCACTAGAGCCTCGTCCGGGTCCGAGGGATGCTTGCACGACCTGACCGCGATAGCGAAGATGCACAACATAGCCCTGTCGAGACTGCTGAAGAGGATCGAGCAGGGGCTACCAGGATTCAAATACGCCCTGTTCGACTACTACACTTCCCTCACCATTAGGACTCTATATAGCTCAAAATTCGGTATTCCCAGCCCCAAGTCCTCTAAATTCAAACCCACCATCGAAATTGAAGTGGTCGTCATGAACAACCAATCCGAATCGAGCCATGATCATTCAGTACCATTCGCTTTTGATCATTGAAATGGACAATTCGTGCGTCTCATCTTTGGTGCAGATGTTTGCTGATGTTCTTGAAATTAACTGGGGATGCTCTTGTTGGCTGCAGGGTTCAAGGTTGGGACGAGTGCGTGCTGCGGAAGCGGTCCGTACAACGGGCAATTCTCCTGTGGGAAAAAGAATGGCACCACAAGCGGTTACACCCTGTGTAGCGACCCGAGCGAGTATGTGTGGTTCGATGCGGCTCATCCAACCGAGATGGCCAACAGGCAACTCGCGTCTCTGCTGTGGGACGGACCCTCTCGCACCGTCGGGCCTTACAATATGAAGATGTTCTTTAAAATGCCATAGCAGTTGTTTCATGTCCTATGTTCTTGTCTACGATTTTTGAGACTCTCTGAGTAATAAAACGCATAGTTTCTCTGTGGTATTGCTAGTGCGCGATGTCTGCAAAGTCGGGTCCGATGAATTCTCGTTGCTGTCCCGTAAATCTGAGTCGAGGTCCGATGTTAGGCAAAGAATCGCTCCGGTTATTAAGACGGTCGCATGCCACCGTCGAGTGATGATGTCGTTATCCCATAAACATTGATGGAAATGGAATGGTTCACTTCATCTCCGAAATCAAATTGAAAATCAATGCTAATATCGTCGAGGAGATGCGTAGGCGAATTGCTAGCTCATGGGATCAGCAGAAATGAGATCTTCCTCTAATGAAGCCTGCATGTGATGTTTCCCCTAAGTATAACTCACCTAAGTGATTCCCGAGGCTGAATCTTCTGTAATGGCGCAGGCCTCGCCTCCCCTAAGCTCGGTTGAGAAAATGGCCATGGCCAAAGCGAGCTTGAAGCTTCGGTCAGCAAGAGCGACGAAACGGTGCTCTTTGCTTAAGCAGGCGAAGATTTTGTCAGACTTCGTCTTCCACGTCCGCCACATGCCGGTGGGAACGGGCGATCTGGTTCCTCGAGAAAACCCGGATGGCGGGCAGTGGGCGATCTCTACGGCAGCTTCGAGAATCTGAACGAATGTAAATAGAACTTTCCAAGAAATCAGTATAACTCGAGAAGGTCTGACAGGCTCACTGGCCGTCCAGGCTGCGATGAAGCCATCTTTCTTGGGTTCTCAACGTTAAAAAAAAAAAAAAGTGATTCTATAAGGAGTACCACTTGGTCCTAAATTCATATCAACCGTCTCCTTTGGGTGCTCTAAAGCATACTCTGCCATTTTAGCATTCAGCATTCAAAGTGAATATGCTTCACATGGAAAGTTTCAGCTCACTCTTCCTCACATTTTCCTTCTGCACAATCCTCCTGCTTCCACCGAGCTGCCACGGTGAGCTGCCGGAGAACCACATGGCGTTCTTCATCTTTGGGGACTCGCTCTTGGACTTGGGGAGCGACATTTACCTAAACGGCAGTGGCAAGGCGGATTCCTTGCCCTATAGAGAGACCTTCTTCAAGCACCCGACGGATGGCTCTGCGACAGACGTATGGTTCCTGACTTCATATGTAAGAATCGCTCCTGCAAAAATATTTCCCCTTTCCCCCCTAAATTCTATTTTGCCACATGATTAGTCCTAGTGAAGCTTTCAAAAGAAGAAAATGTAGCTTGTTTTTAGAATGCAAACGCTAATTACGGGGTCCTTTGTTTACCTGATACAGCTGAATATGCAAAGCTTCCATATATCAAACCGTACTTGGAGCCTGGGTTCACCAGCTAGACCAACGGGGTCAATTTTGTGTCCGCCGGAGCCAGCATTCTCCCGGGGACACGTCCTGGAACTACAAGACTTGCACTTTTCGCCATGCTATTCTGGTTGATGTAAAGTAGTTCTCTTCTTTGAAAATAAGTATTGAACGAATCGATTATGTCTGTTTTTTTTTTTTCCCCGGTCAGATCGATTATGTCTGTGATCAGCTATACTTCAAGCTGCAACTGAACTGTTTCAAGGAGGTAGTGAAGGGTTGAAGCAACAACTAGGCATTGCCGATGCCCACGAGTTGCTCTCGAAGGCGGTCTATCTGTTCAGCATTGGAGGGAATGATTACAATGCCATTAAGAACAATACCAAAGTAACTGCATCTTTCAGGAAAATGTACATGACCATGGTCCTGGGAAATTTTACAGTGGGGATCAAAGTATATGACAGGCTCTACTAACCCAATTTCATTTCCTGAACTTGAAAAGAATTCGGGAACTGAAAGGAAGCTATTTTATGAATGACATTGCAGCAACTGTATGCACATGGAGGGACGAAATTCGCCTTCCAGAACGTCGGGCCAATCGGAGCATGCCAGCCGCTCGAGCCTCATCCGGGCCAGGGGATGCTTGCACGGCCTGATCGTGATAGAAAAGATGCACAACATAGCCCAGTCGAGACTGCTGAAGAGGATCGAACAGGGCTACCGGGATTCAAATACACCCTGTTCGATTACTACACTTCTCTCACCATCAGGACTCTATATAGCTCGAAATTCGTTATGTCTCCAGCCCCAAGTCCTCCAATTCAAACCCATCATCGAAATTCAAGAGGGTCGTCGGGGACCACTGTTTCGAATGACAGCATGTTCATTTAGTGTCAATTCACTTTGAATCATGAATTGGACAATTCATGTGTCCTCTCCTTTGGTGCAGAAATTTGCTGACGTTCCTGCAATATCTAATGCTTTTGTTTGGTGCAGCGTTCAAGGATGGGAAGAGTGCTTGCTGTGGGAGTGGCCCATACAATGGGCAATTATTCTCATGTGGGAAAAGAATGGCACCTCGCCTAATGACTGGACAATCTGTGTAGCGACCCAAGCGAGTATGTGTGGTTCGATGCCGCTCATCAACCGAGATGGCCAACAGGCAACTCGCGTCTCTGCTGTGGAACGGACCCTCTCGCAACGTCGGGCCTTATAACATGAAGATGTCTTCAAAATGCCATAGCAGGCGTTCTGTGTTGTATGCTACATCTATAAACTCTGAAACTCTCGGAGTAATAAAATTCATAGTTTCGATGGTATTATCGATGCGCAACGTCTGCAAACCAGGGTCTATGCATTATCATAATTCTGAGTTGAGGAGAGATGTTAGGCAAAGAATTGCCAAGTCATTAGGCGATTGTTGCACATCACGGTCGAGTGAAGATGCGGTGTGCCAGGCGTGGCAACCATTCAAGTATCTTCTCCTGGTGTCGGGTCAGCGGTTTAGAGGGGATAGATCGATGAGTCGTGTTCCTATTGCAGGAGATACTTCTGATCAGTTTTGGCGTTGAACGGGAGAAGAGTTGAATGGGCACTTCCGCTTGCATTCAACGCTAGCGGCATGGAATTCGTCGGGTCATCATCGTCGACCACCGGTTAAAGCCGAACTTCCTTTTCTTGTGTTCTCAAAATCACTTCAAATGATGAGATAAAATAGATTTTGCAGTTGACTGACTTGCCGCATTCCCACTTCGAATCAATTCATGCGATTTTTTAGTACCTGTGAACTTTGATTTTAATACACGTGCATTCATGTGTGCTCCCAGAATACACGCCGGCCCACTTCTATGGTTTCTGTAACCGACGTAAGTCCCGTTGCACATTTGATCTAATATGCACAAACTCTGTTTCTGCACATGGGTAAACCCGATTCAAAATTGAACTTAGAGATCATTCCGAGCTGGTTGTCTTGTACATGATCGAACCTGGCAAAAACCCTTTTGGACCGGTCGGAGTTGGTCGAAAAAATCATGGAAGCCAGACCAAGAGTTTGGTTGAACAGGCCCCGTTTGTGACAGTTTCGTCTTGAACTGTTACCAGCGCAGGATCGACTCCAATTAAATTCACTCGCCAAGACCTCCACCGCGCGAGATATGATGATTCTGCATTGTTACGACATAGAATTGGCTTTGATCATGAAAATTTCATCAAAGGAAAAGTGAGTGTGAACTTTGCTTTTTTGTCAATGCTTAGCATTCACTTTCCCAGATGCCCGCGCATTCAATGGACTCTTGCCAATTCTGAGCCTGAAACCCAAAGCATGATCACCTTTAAAGCCATACCTCACATGCCACAGAGTTTCTCAACTACTTAGATTCAAACATTTTCCCCTACCACAGCACGGCCCTTATCTCCCTACACCATGCTTCAAGTGGTTATTACATTGTTTGCCTTGTGTTCAATCCTCCTCCTTCCAGCCACCTGCCTCGGCCAGTTGCCAGAAAACCATGTCGCTCTCTTCGTCTTTGGGGACTCGCCGTTGGACGCCGGGAACAACCTTTATTTGACACCAGCGTGAAGACGAACTACTTCCCTTATGGAGAGACCTTCTTCAAGCACCGACGGGAAGAGTTTGCGACAGCTGAATTGTCCCCGACTTCACCGGTTAAAAAATGTTCCAGAAATGAATCTTCTTTGAATAAATACTGGAGACATAAATGTACCTCCTCCACAAGATTTTCTTATGTTTTGAGTCGTCTTTGCTTTGATGCAGCCGAATATGGAAAGCTGCCGTTGATTAGACCATACTTGGAGCCCTGATTCAGTAACTACACCGATGGGGTCAATTTCGCATTGGCTGGAGCAGGCGTCCTCCCAGAAACTCGTCCCAGGACGGTAAGATTCACACTCTGAGAGAGTTAATAGAAGGTTCTTTAGTTTGCTAGTTTTCACAGTTTCAGCTAAATTTTGATGCTTGGAGCTTAAGTGAAGTTTGAACCTGACTTACACTGGGAAACTCATAGCATACATAAACACATCATCATTAAAAGAAATAGATTTATCCTGCTTGATCCAAAATGTGCCCGACGGAGTTAGAAGCTCGCCATCGAAGATCCATTTGGCACTTTCTTTATGTGTCTGTCGCATCATTTTGTATCCGGTAATCAACGATTTAGAAGGTCTGTTCATGGAGCAACCTTAGCTCTTGAAACCAGACTATCCGCTAAATCAGGGCAAGGAATAAGGATGTGTTATTTAATCAACGGAGCGAGAATTCACGATGGAAACCAAACACTGTTTAAATTCTTTGGCCGGTAGGAAACGGCATGAAATCGGAAACCTTCACCCCATGGATTTCTGATTCATTGATGGGAAACAGATACACCTGAAGCTAAAAATTGAGCCATTTTGAGGAGGTGGTGAAGCAGCTGAGGCAACAACTTGGCAGCGAGGATGCGCACTGGCTGCTGTCCGACGCGGTCTACTAGTTCAGCATGGGAGGAAACGACTGCACGGCACTCGAAACGAACCCCAGATCATCTGTCCTCACTGCTACTTGCAAGAAGACATTCATGACAATGGTGCTGGGCAATTTCACAACTGTGATCAAAGTTAGGACCTCTGACTCTGCAATCCTAAGTTCAATGCTAAATTTTCTTGAAGTACAAGAAGGGGGTAACTAATTCGAAACACCCACTTGTGCTCTTTGTATGAAACGAATGATTAATGCAGGAGGTATATGCACCAGGAGGGAGGAAGTTCGCTTTCCAGAACGTTGGGCCGATTGGGTGCATGCCAGCCACCCGAGCATCCTCAGGGATCAACGGCTGCCTTCATGACCTGTCCGTGCTAGCAAAGATGCACAACATCGCTCTGTCGAGGCTGCTGAGGAAGCTGGCGTATCAGAAAGCCGAATTCTCGTATGCGCTGTTACTACGCCTCTCTCGCCATGCGAACCCTATACAGCGCGAAATTCAGTAAGGGCCCCAAAATTTTCGCCGGGGGATCACTGCCGACCCTCTTAAAATCTTCACCTACATCACTAACGTATCACATTTTCTTGGATTGTGCCATGTTTATGCTGGTATGAACTCATTGGGGCACTCTTGTTAGTGGTGGTAGGATTCAAGGAAGGGAAGAGCGCTTGCTGCGGGACCGTGAACTACAATTTGTGCGGCGACCCGAGGAACTCCAATTTGTGGGCCAATAGGCAGCTGGGGGGTCTGCTTTGGAACGGGCCATCTCATGTTGTTGGGCCTTACAACCTGAAGATGTTCTTTGATGCTTCTCCATGAGTGGATTCCTCGCATTTTAATGTTGGCTCGCGGACTCTTTCGTGTTCATGAAGTGCTTGCTGTCTCTTGATGGTGACGCGCGAACAACGTACACCGGATCATAAATTTTGAGAGACAAGTTCACCGAAAGTTTTAAGACTTGTTAACAAAGTATGATAGAGTCCTGAAACTTATAAAGAATTGCAACCAAGTCCTAAAATTTGTCAAATTGCTGTGATCAAATCTTTCGTTAATCCCAGCCAATCTATCTGACAAAAAATGCTGACGTTGCCATTTTATTACTTCTTCTCTTCTATGTGGCGTTGACGTGGCGAAAACATGAAGGATGAAGCTAAAATGACGTCATTTTGATCTAAATATGAGTTTTAAGTCTAAATATTATTTAAATTAGATTGAAAATAAATTAAATTTATAGATAAATGAAAGATGAAGCAAAGCAAGGCCTGCAGCCCTCGCAGACCCGCCCTCGCTGGTTTTTCCCATTTTTTTTTATTTCCTAATATATTTTTAGCAAAATTCATTAAAAACAATCATATTTGGACTTAAAAGATGTCGTTTTAGCGACGTTAGTGCTTTGTAAGAGAGAGATAACAATGAAAAGAAAAAATCACATTATCATTTTCCTTCAGTCAAGTTGAACGTAGTTATTAGACGAAATTAACGGACGGACTTAATTGCATCAATTTGGAAAGTTTTAAAAACTTCACTGCACTTATCTCTGAATTAATGTGGGTTGGGATGTCCTAGGCAACTGGCCCTAATCATACATATTGGACACCAACTTTGACCAACGTTAACCTCATGCGTTGCATGTTAAAATCATCAGTAAGTCTTTGCTTTACGATGCTGAACACTAACTCTGGTTCGAGAAACACGTCGTGTCATGGAATCACTTGGGAAAAAAAAAATATGCCGTCTTATGCCGTGTTGTAATTTTCTCACACGATGTTCTCTTTCTTGCTTAAGGCATCACTTACGTGTTATACTTTGGTTGATACGCGACGAGCCCCGCTGCTAATCCGCGAGCGATAAAATCTGAACCTGCGTGCCGAGGCCCATGTGGGGGTAAAGCTCCCCAATTCACGGGAATAAAACAAAGATAAATCATGTGCAGTTGGACCTAATTCCGCGGGTGACCAGAAATTGCATTGATTAGTCCAACTATTATGAGCACGGATTATCCTGATTAGGTGCATGCTGTGACAACCTGACGTCGCTTCGGAGGAGGGTGTTGACTTTTCATTTTGCATGTGTGTCTAGACGAGGAGCGAGATACGAGACAAGCGATCCTCAATGGAGAAAGGGCTTCAACCCGCACCATTTGCTTTGTTTTTCCATGTGTCGACCCCCGACCAAGTATCTTTTTATCGACCATCGTTCTTCGATTTCTTAAAGAGTGGAGACAGGTTCTATGGTGACTTCGGAGAGAGGATATCATAGGTCCACGAGGAAGCCGGTAATTTCACTTCAAACGGAGCTAAAAGTACATGAGTTTTGCTGGAATTTAATCGACGACAAAGCCTTAGGACATAAAGACGCAATGCCATAATTTAATTAATCGCAAAGATCTAAAAACTACAACTAAGATACACACTAAGATTTCATGAATGACGAAATATCTAGGAACAACAGTAGGGGTGGCCACGGGCTGGTTTGGGCCCGGAACCGGCCTGGTCAAAATCGAAACAGGCACATTGACCAGTTCTGCGATTCAGAACGGGAACCGGCCCGTGGCCATAACGGTCCGGTTCTGGTTCCACAAATTGTGGAACCGGAACTGGAACCAGACAGCTCTAAAGGAGCCGTTGGAGCCAACGGCCATTAAAAAAATAAAAAAAATTAAAAAGTATTTTCCAAAATCTATAAATACCCCACCTTCATCTTTCATTTTTTCACACCAATTCTCTCAAATTCTTTCAAGCTCTCAATTCTCTCAAACTCTCAATTACGTTCTCGATTGTCTAATTTCTTATTTTTTTATTTATTATCTCCTTTAATAATTTATATATATTTTTTTCATATCTTACATTTTTTGCATTATACCATATATATATATATATTTATCTATCCAAAAAATGGCAAGTGGAAGTAGAGTTAGTGGCAAAGGTAAGAGCACAATGGGAGAATCCAATGATCATAATCCTCATGATTATGCAGATTATGCAGATTGGGAAGTTGATGTAGATGATGAAATCAACATTTTCCCTAATATGGAGCAAATCCCTACGCAAGAGAATCTTCATCCTCCGACTACCACCAATGCCGAAGAAATGTCAACAACGAACGAGCGGAATGGTTCATCCATCATATAGAAGCACTTCACGAAAAAAAAAAAGATTTGGAAAAAGGTCCAAATATTTATAATTTAGTTTGTCAACATTGTACTAAATCATACTGCTTTTGTAGGCGGACAAAGATATGAAACATTTACTCGGCATCTTAGGTCAAAATATCCAACCGAATTGGGAATTGACACCAGCCAACAACAAATTTTCAGGTATGTCAATCCTAACACTTCTCCTTTATTTCGTTTTAATGAAAAAAAAATTATAGAGAAGAATTAGGTAAATTTATTTCCGTTGAACATTTATCATTTAATTTTGGTGAAAATTTTGATTTTAATCAATTTATACAAAATGCATGTACTCCATAAGCAACATGTTCCTAGAAATTCAATTAAACAGGAAATTAAAAATCTTTATAGAAAAGGAAAAAAGATTTACAAACTTTTTTTTATGAACTTTAATAGACGTGTGCATATAGGTAGCGATATTTAGAGTAATCATTGACAAATTAATTCTTATATGGGTGTAACATGTCATTGGATAGATAACGATTGGAATATTCAAAAAAGAGTTATTGCATTTAAAATTTTTTATTCTAGGCATACGGCAAATAATATTTATAGATTAATTAGACAAAATTTAGAAAAATATTATTTGCTTCATAAAATTTTTTTAATTGGTTTTGATAATGCGGCAGCAAATACCTCTACGATTGTTGAACTTGAAAATATTTGTAAACCCGTTTTTGGTGGATAATTTTTTCACGTTAGGTGTGCTTGTCATGTTTTAAATTTATGTGTACAATATGGTTTAAAAACTCTTCAAGTTTCTCTTAACCCGATAAAAATAACAATTCAATTTATGGAAACATCCCCAAATAATGAAAGAATGGGGAAAATTTTGTAAAGTAATGGAAAAAAACCAAAAATATTTTCAAAAAATGTTCCAAATCATTGGAATTCTACTTACGAGTTGCTTAATGAATGTTTTGCATATAAAGATTTATTATGTACATTTATTTCAAATAATATATTGAAATTAATTTATACCCTTAAGAATGGGATAGTTGCAAAAAAAAAAAAAATTTAAAATTTTTTTAATGACGCAATTTATAGTTTATCTGGTGTTTATTATCCAACTAAGCATTTATTTTTAATAGAATGTATTAATATTATTGGAGTTTTGTGAAGAAAATGAAAATGATAATAAGTTAGGTGAGACTATTAATATAATGCGAGAAAAATGGCTACATTATTATGGAGAAATTCCTATAAATTATTTAGTTGTTTCTGTTTTTTATCCATGTTGTAAACTACATGGTTTATGTGATTATTTGAATATGTATTATGAATATTTACATTTATCTCATATGATAAATATTAAAACTAT
Source organism: Psidium friedrichsthalianum (assembly GCA_019149425.1). NCBI lineage: Eukaryota > Viridiplantae > Streptophyta > Magnoliopsida > Myrtales > Myrtaceae > Psidium > Psidium friedrichsthalianum. The sequence goes on along the minus strand of JAGVVM010005746.1, from coordinate 3,907 downwards.
AGAAATAGATGTTAAAAACGCAATACTAGAATTATATAATGAATTTTGTAGAATATATAATGTTGTAGGTGATAGTGGAAGTAGACCTCAATCTAGTAGCTTACAATGTGAAGACTCGAATAATATTAGTAGAGGGTATCAACTTTTAATTTAAAAAAAAAAAGAAAAAAGGGTGTAATAGGAAGTAATTCTGAAATAGAAAACTATCTAACCATTTCTTTTGAGTTTGACGAATCTAAAGGTCGCAGAAGTTTCAGTATATTGAATTGGTGGAAGAAGCATTCCACCAATACCCAATTCTTGCTCTCATTGCAAAAGAATTTTTAGCAACTCCCTGTTCAACAGTTGCAGTAGAACAAACATTTAGTGCTGGAGGTAATATTTTAGATGAACGACGTTCAAAATTAAGTCCCGAATCGATGGAGTTTCAAGCTTGTGTTGACGATTGGACAAAGGCTCAATATAGACAACAAAAATAGATCATAATAATGAATCTGGATTCTTTGATGACGGAGACACCACTGTCACCACCACTATCGATACAGGAATGGGTAACGACGATTTAGGATGAGATAATATGAGGTTATCAAAGGTAAGAGAACTATATAGGCTTTGATTCTTCTATCCTCAAGAAGATATGCAGGCGCTTAATGATAAATCATTAAGTTCAAGCCCCCTCTCCTCCCCCTTTTTTTCCCTACATTTATTAGATAATACATTATTTCATAATTTCATAATTTATTATTTTCTTTTATTTCATAATGCATTATTCTATAATTTAATTAGAATTTTATTACAAATTCATCACAAATTAATTTTTAAACTCAAAAACTCGAAAAAAAAAAATCAAAATCGATTCGGAACCAACGATCGGCAGTTCCCGAACCGTGACCACCCCTAACTACAGCCATAACTACAGTCTAGAAATCGAAAGATAATCGAAAGAAAACAAGTTGTTCGTGTGTTGTGGCAAGGGGTCTCCGAAGAGTGCAATGTGGCTATTTAGAGCCTACGATTGACAGTTACCAATGGAGAGTACAACAGAGATTATAAACGATTTTATCAACTATCGCGTCAACTCCACTACTTGACAATTTCATCGATTCTACTATCTTGATGATTGTTTTATTCCACTACTTTGATGGTTCAATCGAAGATTGTCGACTCCAATTTTTATCGATTTCTCCAAGCTATCGATTCATCAAGTTGTTTTTTTTTTTTTGGTGAAGTTAAATTCATCGAGTTGTTAATTCTTCAATTTGTCATATTCTATTCATAAATGGCCAAATCCTATTTTCATTGACTAAGTCTATAACATGTCGATAATAACCAAATGTTGTCATTTTTTTGTGCAAATAATTGCCCCTGTTTAAAGCCAATAGGCATGAGTTCCTTCTAGTAGAGGGAATAGGGGATGGGGACACTAGTATCAGAGGTGTAGGTTTGACTCACCAAAGTTAGAGAAAGAAAAGTTAGAGATAGGATAGACAAAAAAAAAACCGTTTAAAGGAATTAAATAATTCACTGAACATTCGATTCTTTAAATTAGATAATCAAGACATGTGCCTCCTTGCCATTGGTAAATTTATTTTTTTTTTTTTTGCTGAATTTTATTGTTGCCAAATCCATCATATAACTCATGTTTTCTCATGCTAGACACTCTCATTGCCAATTGGAATAAATTTACAAAATTTTAACCTTTGAATTTTTCTCTAAAAAGAAGAACAGTCAACTGAAAATCAAATTTGCTAATTCTTTCTCTAAGAGTGAAATAGACATCTATTTATAAGCCTCTTAGAGGCATTTTTTTGATAAAGACAAAGGGAACAACATAAGTCTCAGGAATTCATTTACTCCTGCCTCTTCACGATGGGCAATAAAATGCCAATGTGTTCAGCGGTCGATTCATAATCTTCGCCAGTGAAAAACAACGAAGTCGGAAGTTTTGAATTCTCTTGGTTAAGGTACAGTGTCAAATCAATTAGGATTTGGCTTCCTATCTAATAGCCTAATTACTCCTCCGTTGGAACCTAATTGTTGTAATACGAGTTCAACCACTTGATCAAGAGTCACAAGTTGATAATTTTGTCCACAAACAATCGTATTAGGTCCGATCGGTATGGAACGATTCGATATCCCAAGTCTGGAGATGACATCGTGGATCACATTGATGACCATAGCTTGATCACATCAAAGATGTGTCTCACCATGTGGTTCGCCTTCTTATTATGTTGCTTCTCCAACCACCTCTTCATGGTAGCCACCGAAATGGGGTTTGGTGCTAAGTCCTTCGCCTGCTCCTATGTAAAGTGTCACAGGATTTTGATGTTGCCGCCTTGGCTTGGCTGTGGTACTGGAGCGGTTGAGGTCTTAGACTAGTTAGCTGTAGCATCATGGTTGTTACTCGCAACATGATGCAGCTCAAGGTGATTTATTATTCTTGACATTGTACGTCCTCAAATTGACTACACTAGTTCCACTAGGCATGCGAAAATATGTTTCGTCGAATTCACGTCTGCGACGAAGTTACCTTTCACCAAAGTCGTTCTTGCAAGTTTTTTTTTATGAGAAGAGAGGTTTGTGGTGACTCTGGACAGTAATATCACAAATACACAAAGGAGCAGATAATTTCACTTCAAATAGTCGTGGAAGTACATAAATTTTGTTGGAATTTAATCGATAACAAAAGTCTGATGACATAAAAATGCAACACGAAAAATTAATTGATAGAGAAGATCTAAAAAACTATAACTAAGGTATAATGAAAGAATGTAATTGACGGGAAGTATTTGGAACTAACGACCATAATTTGCGGTGCATACATTGAAAGATAACTGAACGATAATAAGTTGTTCGTGTGTTGTGTCAGAGGTCTCCGAATAGTGTGATGTGGCTATTTAAATCCACAGTTTAAACCGTTACCAACCGAGGTTACAAACGGAGGTTTACAAAGGGTTAAATCAACTCCAGTACTTCAACGGTTTCATGGATTCCACATGTTGACGATTACTTCTTTGACAATTGCCTTCGAGACTGTCGACTCCCACCTTTCTGTCGATTCCTGTCAAGCTATCGATTCATCAAGTGTTGATAATTATGTTCACAAATTATTAAGCGCTACTCTCATCGATTTAAGTCTATCACATGTCGATAACAATCCTAAAAGTTCATCATTTTTTCAATGTCAACACCATGAAAGCAGAGCAATTGAGCTACGCCTTGTTCTTTCCTATCAAGACGGAAGTTAGAGATTAGTAAATCTTCGATTTGATTACCTCCTTGAACAAGCAATAGAATCCAAAACCGCCAAAAGTTCTTGTCAAATCCTTTGAGGGACTCTCTGTGCCTTTAGGTAGATGAAACAGCAAAAACATGGACTCTGTTCTTGTGAAATGTAAGCTTTCCTTCGTGCAGTCGTTGTCCATCAACCTGTACGACGCGAGCATAATGGCGTGTCAATTTCTCCGATTTTTTCAGTCAATTGGAGCTGTCAATTTTTTGTGGACGTTTTCCATTTGATTCCTCCATAATTTCGTTGGTTGAAGACAGAGCATCGTCTTCAGGGCCCGGTGAAAATTGGGTGCACCCTTGGAAAATAGTCTTCTTGTTACCAAAAAAAAAAAAAAAATTGGATGAGTACCTTTCCACTATTACTATTTTATCGTATTCCCTATATGAAATGTCTTCTCTCACGAAACTTCCAGAGAGTTTTTAATGAGCGTTGGGATCTATGCTTTTGTAATTCAACGGCCCGGCGATCATTGGACATCAACGTTCCGATTTTTCTTGGAAGAGACTAGCATCGCAATCCACTGCTATGGCCCCTTACTTAAATCACAAGTGCTCAGTTGGGAATCGAACTTGAGATCAGTGTGGCCTAACCACACAATCCTAAATTCGCCCTAAA
>JAGVVM010005745.1:0-23374 GCA_019149425.1 Psidium friedrichsthalianum | reverse complement strand
AAAACAAAAAAAAACAAAACCAACAATATACAACCTACCTACTCTAAACTAAAAAAACTACAAAAAAAAAAAAAAAAAAAAACTTATAACCCAAAAGAATACACTAACAAAAAAAAAGCTACAAACAAAATGAAAAACACAATAAAAAAAAAAATATAATAAAAAAAAAGTAATACTGAAAAAAATGCAAAAAATAAAAAAAAGAAAAACAAATCTAAAAAACAAATAAAAAAAAAAAATAAAAAAAAAAAAAAAAAAAAAAAACAAAAAAATAAGAAAAAAAAATAGTAAAAAAAAACAATCTAAAAAAAAAAAAAATCTGATACAACAAAAAAATAATAAAAAATAATTTCTAAAAAAACTAAGAATACTAACAAAACTAACTAAAAGAATAAAAAAAAAAGAGAACAACAATCTATAATAAAACAAGAGAATCTAACTAAAAGAAGAAAAAAAAAAAAAAAAAAACGATAAATCTATTCTACTCAAATAAAAAAAACTACCAAATGACAAACAAGAAAAAAAATATGAAATACTAAAAAAAATCAAACACACAATCAAACTAAAACAAAAACACTTCATAGTCTAAGCCTGAGCAGTTCTTATGAAGGTTTGCATTATTAATTAGTCCAACTAATCGATGGCTTATCATATTTTCATTTAAGAACATAAAAAATAAAAAATAATCAGTTCGGGTTTTCAATCGCAGGAACGGGAACGCGAACCAAAAATCGTCCGATCCCAATTTTATAGAGATCGGGAGCTAGATCGAATCCCTCGGAACCGGATCGAACAGGCTGATCAGGTCCAATCGAGGCGGTTCTCGATTCGATCGGTCCCGTCTTGCTCCGCCCCAAGGCAAAGCAATGCGAGTAGGAACCGGGACAAAAGAAAGGGGAGCATCTAGAATCACATTCCTTGCTTAGGAATTTCTCCGTGTGGCTGGGGTGGGTGGGATGGATGGAAGAAGAGAAGCGCAAATTTACTTGCCAATCACGTGGGTCAATTTCTAAGCATTCATCAGAGGGGAAAGTCCCTGGCGCATGCGTTAGTGGAAATAGGACAGACCGTAGTTCAAAAAGTAAAAATAAAAACGATTTCACGCGACTGCTCTATTGTACTATCTCCCTGTAAGGACACAAGTTAAAACACTTTTCGGAACAAAAGACAGATGCCGCGCTGGGACGGCTGCTGATGAGCAGAGAGATTTTCTTGGGTTCTGCAGAAGTTTTCAAATTTCTGAGTGTATAAAAATTGGGTTGGACAACTTGGGAAGAAAAGTAGGACGTTGAAATTGTATAAGCGAAAGAATTGAAAGTGGGGGTTGACAAGTAATGTCGGGCTGCAAGTATTTTGACCGAGAGAGGGACAGCGACGCGGGGTAGCCATGCTCTCTGCTTGCTCAACAAGCATTGGGAGTCCATATAATGGAGGAGGAGTTGGGTTGTGGAAGAAACTGAAAATCAGGATCGCAGCGAGTAGAGAGGGTCTCCAGAGCAGTCACGAAAGTGCCTGCCGTAGTTCTTTTTCTCGGCATCCGAGAAGACGGTAGGCTTTCTCGAGAAAGCTTCAGGTGAGATAATGCGGTCCCCCCCCTCTCTCTCTCTCGCTCTCTGTGCCAGTCTGCCTTTGCTGCTTGCGTCTTTTTGTGCTCCGGCTTATCTGGAGAAACGTGTCGGAGTTGGTGAGATCCGTGAGCAAGAGGGTCGATCTTTTTTCGCCTCCTTTTGCGAATCGAGATCCTCGCAAAACAGAGAGTGGTTTCTGTTGTTTTGTGCTGGTTCTGATCAAAGCTGGTATTGACACGAATCTGATGAAATTCATCATTTCTTCACTGTCTCTTGTGGGTGGTACATAGACCTAGTTTTCCATTGTGGCTCATTTCTCCTGTGGGTTTTTGTCTTTTTTGACAGCGTCTGCTTTGTGAGCTTCTCGTGCGCCCTTCTGTTCAGCCCACGCACTAGATTTTACCAGTTTCACAACCCATTGAGCTAACGATTTCATTGTCCTAATTGAATTTTTTTTTTTTTACGGGCGCTCACCCATGAGATCAAAACACTTTTCGAAGTACAGTCCCGTATGTCAGCGTCTTTGATCCCTGTAATTTTAGGTTTTATGGTTGAAAGAATGTCTCGCATCTTGATTGCTTCATAGCCAATCCATTCAAATCCCAGGAGAAGATATACTTGTTGAGAGTAGTTTTGTCTTTAGTTGCTTAGCAGATTCGAGAAAATCGACTGTGGTACAGCTTCTTTTTAATTAGTCAATTTGCGCTCAACCGTCAGCTTGCTCATTATAATATTGCTGATTCTAGATGTTTAATGAGGCAGCCCCCGAACAATACTGTGTACATATATATACAGTATAAAGAAGCCGTTTAACAGATCTGTGGCCTGGTTACGGTAGCATGGCTATCGAAAATGGGAGCAACCGAAAATTCAGGAACCAATGAAGCCGCCACATCAAGGAGCCTCGAGGTGGCGCGCGGAGAGCCTTGACATGAATGAGAATGAGAGGATTCCAACAGCGAGCAGGGAGATGAGAAAGGGAACTCGTTTCCATTCCACAAGCTGTTCTCATTTGCAGATTCTACAGATATGGCTATTGATGTTGTCGGGTCAAATAGGCGCAGTGGGAATGGCCTTTCTCTGCCCTTATAGACCGTATTTGTTCGGAGAGCTGATCGATACATTCGGCGGGAACCAGGCTAACAGTGATGTTGTCGATCTTGTGTCCAAGGTAAAAGCTTTGCAAATTTGGACTTGGTGGATTGCTACGGAGAAAACTCTTTTCTCGAAAGGGAATTTCTTTGGAGTCCTGGTATTGAGATTTTGTACTAACTGATTAGTTTGTTTGTAAACCACAGATATCTCTGAAGTTTGTCTACCTGGCGGTGGGGTGTGGTGCAGCAGCGTTTCTTCGGGAGTGCATCTTCAGTCTCGATTACTTTTATTCAGATTCAAACTCTTTATCTTACGAAGTTAGAAAATTTGATCTTCGTCTTCCTTTCATTTGGTCAGAGGTCTTGCTGGATGGTCACCGGCGAGCGACAGGCTGCTAGAATAAGGGGCCTGTATTTGGAAACTATATTGAGACAAGATGTCGCGTTCTTTGACAAAGAACTAACCTGGAGAGGTCGTCGGAGAATGTCGGGCGACACAGTTCTCATCCAGATGCCATGGTGAAAGGTCAATACTTTCCTTGTACCGGCATAACAATTGAAGAATGAGTATTTGTCTGGTGTACTCCGTATGCGCTTTTTCATCCGGGATTTTAACAGATTGCTAGATTCATGCAGGTGGGGAAGTTCATACAGCTCGTGTCGACATTTCTTGGGGGCTTTGTGATAGCATTTATCAAGGGGTGGCTATTGACCCTCGTCATGCTAACCATGATTCCTCTGCTAGTGATTGCGGGGTGGAGTTATGTCTCTCATCATCTCAAAGATGGCATCTCGCGGGCAAAGGCATATGCAAAGGAAGCAAATGTTGTTGAACAGACGATTGGTTCAATCAGGACGGTATGTGTGCCAACTAAGTCGACATACTTCCAAGAACAAAAATAGATGTCTTATTTCTTTTGCTCTAAGCTCATTCATAACTCTACTCTCTTACTGTAGGTTGCATCCTTTACCGAGAGAAGCGAGCAATTGCAAATTACAGCAAATTCCTTGTGCATGCATACGGCTCAGGTGTCCACGAAGGCCTGGCAGCTGGATTAGGTCTTGGAACAGTCATGCTCATCATCTTCGGCGGCTATGCTTTGGCGATATGGTACGGCGGGAAGTTGATATTAGACAAGGGATACAAAGGGGGCGCAGTGATTATGTGATCATGGCAGTCTTGACTGGTTCCATGTGAGTTGCACTCAAACTGTCCTTTTTCTTTTGTTCTTTAATCTCTTGGTTCAATTCCTTATTTGCCCTAGAGAAATTTAGAAAGCCTAATCATGGATTTTCTTTCTTTTTCCCCTCGTTTTTTTGGGCATGGTAGGATGTTCATTAGGTCTCTTGGGCAGGCTTCTCCATGCATGAGTGCATTTGCTGCTGGTCGAGCTGCTGCATATAAGATGTTTGAGACCATCCACAGGAAGCCGGAGATCGATTCTTTTGATACCAAGGAAAGAAACTAGACGACATTCGTGGAGATATAGAGTTGAGGGATGTTTATTTCAGTTACCCAGCCAGGCCGATGAGCAATATTCAACGGGTTCTCTCTTAGCATCCGAGCGGTACAACCGCTGCTTTGGTGGGACAAAGCGGAAGTGGGAAGTCCACGGTGATCAGTCTGATAGAGAGATTCTACGACCCACAAGCCGGTGAAGTACTTATCGAGGGATCAACCTTAAAGGGTTTCAGCTTAAATGGATCAGGAGCAAATCGGTCTTGTCAGCCAGGAGCCCGTTCTATTCGCGTGCAGCATCAAGGACAATATTGCATACGGAAAGGAAGGCGCCACGCTCGAAGAGATCAAAGCTGCTGCAGAACTGCGAATGCTGCCAAGTCATAGACAAGTTGCCGCAGGTATAAAACTTATGCTACTCCATCGATGAATCAGCTTTCTTCTTTTTCTGGCCAGTCTATGATCGTTTTTCCTTACATTCTCAATCGTAACACTTCATGATTTTTTAAACTTTTGATATTTAGGCTTGGACACTATGGTTGGTGAACATGGACTCAGCTGTCCGGTGGCAGAAGCAGAGAGTAGCCATCGCAAGAGCGATTCTTAAAGATCCCCGTATCTTGCTCCTGGATGAAGCCACGAGTGCACTCGATGCAGAATCTGAAAGGGTTGTCCAAGAGGCCTTGGACAGGATTATGGCAACCGGACAACTGTCATTGTTGCCCCATCGTTTAAGCACGGTTAGGAATGCCGATATGATTGCCGTTATTCATCGTGGAAAAATGATGGAAAAGGTACGTTGCAAACTAAATTTAAGTGAACAATAAAACTGTGAATTGAGTCGAAGGTACTATGATACCCTAGCGTGTACATCATTGAACTATTAATGCCTCTCTAAAACTGTGCAGGTTCACACTCTGAACTGCTCAAAGATCCAGACGGTGCGATTCTCAGCTGATACGCTTGCAGGAAGTGAACCGAGAATCTGAACAACGCCAGATGACCATAACAGATCAGAGATTACTGAATATAACAGACAGTCCAGTCAAAGGATGTCGTACAAACGTTCGTTAGTCGTGGATCATCTATAGGGAATAGCGCCGCCACTCGCTCTCTGTCTCCTTCGGTCTTCCCACTGACTCAACGTTGCCGATGATACTGTTGCTGGACCACAATCCCCTGCTCCTGGTAGCACAGAGAAACCGCCAAAGGTCTCCCTAGGCCGGCTTGCTCGTCTCAACAAACCAGAAGTTCCTGTCTTGATATTTGGAACTGTCGCTGCAGTTGCTAATGGTGTGATACTTCCGATTTTTGGTATACTTATATCCAGTGTTATCAAGACATTTTATGAACCACCCCATGAACTTAGAAAGGATTCGAAGTTTTGGGCGCTGATGTTTTTGGTCCTTGGCATTGCATCATTTGTGGCATATCCGGCTCGTACATACTTGTTCTCCGTTGCTGGTTGTAAGTTAATCGAGAGAATAAGGCTGATGTGTTTCGAAAAGGTGGTCCACATGGAGGTTAGCTGGTTTGATGAACCTGATCACTCAAGCGGTGCCATTGGGGCGAGGCTCTCAGCCGACGCGGCATCAGTGCGAGCCCTAGTTGGAGATGCTTTAGCTCAGCTTGTGCAGAACATGGCGTCGGCAGTTGCTGGTTTGGTCATTGCTTTTACTGCAAGTTGGCAACTAGCGCTGATCATCCTTGTCTTAATCCCTCTAATCGGCGTCAATGGATACGTACAAGTCAAGTTCATGAAAGGATTCAGCGCAGATGCGAAGGTAAGCATTACTATAGTGCCTTTTTCTTTTCCGATATCTTGCCAATAATCTCGAATATTCATGACCGTATTAATCTAAATGTTTGCAGATGATGTATGAGGAAGCAAGCCAAGTAGCTACTGATGCGGTGGGAAGTATCAGGACTGTTGCTTCTTTCTGTGCTGAAGAGAAGATTATGCAGCTTTACAAGAAGAAATGTGAAGGCCCCATGAGGACAGGGATTCGAGAAGGGCTGATTAGCGGAATCGGGTTTGGCATGTCCTTTGTCCTGCTGTTCTGTGTGTACGCAACAAGTTTCTATGCTGGAGCTCGACTTGTTCAAGACGGCAAAACAACCTTTTCAGATGTCTTCAGGGTACAATGCATTTTCTTAGAACGCCAAATAGTTTTTCCTTGGGAAATCCTCAGAACCATGATTGCCTTGTCCTTATTTGGGAGGAGGATTGCCATTGGAATTGGTCGTTGTTAACAGTTCTGAGACACTTTCTTTGCAGGTTTTCTTTGCTCTGACCATGGCAGCCATTGGAATTTCACAATCAAGTTCCTTCACTCCCGATTCCACCAAAGCCAAAGGCGCTGCCGCTTCCATTTTCGCAATAATAGACCGCAAATCCAAGATAGACCCAAGTGATGAGTCGGGGACAAAATTAGACAATGTGAAGGGAGAGATCGAGCTTCGCCATGTCAGCTTCAAATATCCCTCTAGGCCAGACATTCAAATTTTCCGCGACCTCAGCCTGGCCATTCACTCTGGAAAGGTAAAAATTTGGACTTTATCTGATGCCTAAATTTAAATATGGCTTTCCACAATTGATCGTCGAGAACAGCACTTAAGTTTTGTCGAACATGAGGAATGAAAGCTTGACAATTACATGATTCTGCCTCTCAGACTGTTGCTTTGGTTGGAGAAAGCGGGAGCGGAAAATCGACAGTAATAGCGTTGCTGCAACGCTTCTATGATCCTGATTCGGGTCACATTACGCTCGACGGAGTGGATATTAAGCAGCTGCAACTCAAGTGGTTAAGGCAGCAAATGGGTCTGGTCAGCCAAGAGCCGGTTTTATTCAACGAGACAATTCGTGCCAACATAGCTTATGGAAAGGATGGAGATGCGACCGAGCAAGAAATACTCGCCGCATCGGAGTTATCGAATGCTCACAAGTTCATTAGCGGACTGCAACAGGTCAGACAGTCAGCTGCATGTTCTTTCTGTATGTTTGACTTAAACCATTTGCTTTCGAGTGAGCTCTTCTGATTTCTCTGTACAAATTTGACGTCCAGGGATACGATACCATGGTCGGTGAAAGAGGGGTCCAGTTATCCGGAGGTCAGAAGCAGCGAGTGGCGATCGCTCGAGCTATAGTAAAGAGTCCCAAAATCCTTCTGCTCGACGAGGCCACGAGCGCTCTGGACGCAGAGTCCGAAAAGGTGGTTCAAGATGCGTTAGACCGAGTCATGGTGAACCGAACCACGGTCGTGGTGGCGCATAGGCTGTCCACGATCAAGAACGCGGACGTGATCGCCGTGGTTAAAAACGGGGTGATCGTCGAGAAAGGAAAGCACGAGACTCTGATCAACATCAAGGACGGTTTCTACGCATCCTTGATTGCCCTGCACACCGGTGCTTCCACCGTATGATGAGCCTTCTGTAGCTTTGACAAAAGAAGTGGGAAATACAGTCTCAAGTTTGCCGGTACTCTAGTCAAGTGCATATTAAATGCCATATGCAATTTTACGGCTGCAAGAAGTCTTTTGCTAAAGAAATGAAAATGCCTTCTTTCCATATATTCCCTGGCCACTGTTTCTTTTCTTGTTGGCTCAAGTATGGAGTAACAGCCCACAGTCATTTCCTGCGACAGATTTTTTTTTTCCGGAGAAAATTCCAAATAAGTACTCTCTCATTGGAAAAAAACGAGAATTGAAATGATCATTGTTTTAATTAAGGATTCGAAATGCCCCCTTCGTCTCAAATAAGAATCTGAAGTGGTCATGCCTGTCTTAAAATAAGGGCATGACCTCGTTGGTGGGTTGACCGGCCAAATATTCCAACCTATCAAAGGTATTTTCGTCGAAAAATAAATTTAACCTAATTTTTAGTTAAATCAGATTAAAAATTAAAAATAGAGAAAAAAGCAAAAGGAGATATAGGCGGGATGACCCCCTCTTGCCTGTGGCCATTGCCCCAATGTTGGTGAGGGGAACAACTATGGCCCAGCGGCCCCATTGACCAGAGGTGAGTCGACGAGGTCGCTGGCCCTCGCCAAGGCGCCAGCGACCACAACAACCATCGCAACCACCTCATCGGCATCGATGGTCACAAGGGGGAGGGGACAGCCCCCTCCCACTTATGTCTTCTTCTTCTCCTTCTTTTAACACTTTTCTATTTTTTAAATTTTTGAAAAAGCAAAAATTTAAAAATAAATAAAATGACGAAAATAATATTCATTTTAGACTCTTATTTGAAGCAAGAAGAACAATTCAAGCTGGGCTCCTTTTTTGAAAAACCAAAAAATTAAAAATAAATAAAATGACGAAAATAATATTCATTTTAAGAATATTTTAATTTTTTATTTAAGAGGATAAGGGTATACGGGCTCCTCTTTTGAAAAATTTTTCACTTTTTTTTTTTAATTGAACTGGCCATGAGGGTCGGATTCTCTCGATTGTCGCGAGCTTCGAACCCGACAGCAGCCGCCGTTTGCCTCCAATTAATCCTTCCGAAAGTCGGGATTAGGGGGCAAAGAATTGTGGGTGGATGCCAAAGACGTCATGCATGACGTTTTCCGATCCATATTTTCAGCTCCTGAAGAAATGTCAAAATGTTGGGTCCTCGAGATTGGCTGACGGATTTGGCAAATGTTATTTTGAATTATGTCGGCAAAAAGTCCAACGTGTAATTTCGTGGTAGGCGAAACCAGGCCTTGGCGGACGATACAAAACGTCAGAATCCCCACCGATCGAGATTACGATAAGTCGATAACAACACGATGCACGGCCTCTTTGATAAGGACGCGATCTAGAAGTCTATACAACACGTGACATTATTCTTTCGCACTTTCAGAGTGCCTCCGTTCCGGGAAAAAAGTGATTTTTCGAAATTAACTTTTCAAGTTTTCATCCGCGTGATTTATCGAAAAATAATTCGATCGACGAAAAATTCTTTCCTGATCAAGAGAAAATTTATGTACAGTATCACGAAAGTGAATTTCCCAACCTGAAGAGGTGAAAATATATTTCAAAATTAATCCTTTCCAATTTTTTAAATCTTTAATATCGCATTTTAATGTTTTAATATTATTTTCTGTTCTTTTTCTCTCTCTTTTTTCTTTTTTTTGTCCCTCCTCCATCGTCATGATTGGTCAGCAACGGCCATTGGTGAGCCTCGAGAGGCTGTCAACCAAGATCACCGGTCCTGGCGAGCCTTGAGGCCATTGGATTCGGTTGCTTGCCACCAGCGTCGTTGTCGAAGGAAGGAGGCAGGTGTTGCAGAAGGAAGGAGAAGATGAAGGAAGAAGAAAAAAAGAAATATAAAAATATAAACTATAAAATATAGAATAAACAATTAAAAATTCAATTTTCTTTTTGCCTAAGATAAAGTACTTTAAAGTGAAATCATCTTTCAAATGAAAATTAAATACCAGAAAACATTTTTCATCACCTATCACCAAATAAATGAAAACAAACCCATTTTTCACGAAATTGATTTTCCGCAAAAAATAAATTTCGAAAAAACGTTTTCAGTAAAACAAACACATCCTTGAATTGTGCGAAATGATTCGGCTCTTTCGAGGATGATGCAGTTGTCGGACTACATTAAGCAAAAAGCCAGGCGAAACGTAAGAGTAGACAAATTCCTGCAAGATGGGGACAAAACCGAATCGCCATCTTTATTGAGCCGATCCAAAGACAGCTCCTGCAAGCAACGACCATGTGAAAGTAAGATCTCCGCGCACCCACGACTTTCAAAAGCTTACGAACGAATTCCAAGCAGAGAAAACAGAAAGGCCTGCTACGAATTATTCAACAGGCCTGTGCAGACCGTTCCAACTAGCACTCGTGTTCCCGGTCGTGTTTGGGGTTTCGCTGTACCTTGCGGGGAGGAAGTCAAAGGTCTGAGCTTTCGACAAAACGATGTCAACCTTCGCCATTTGCTCATCTTGCCCATTAAGGTTGAGATGGTTGCTCGGTCAATTAAGGAACCAGCTCAACCACCGTGAAGGAACTCGAGGGGCATTTCAGAAACAGACAGGAAAATAAAAGACAAGCACACAGCAGAGCAGAATTTAAAAATTTTGATTTGTGAATTTCTGGATTTGCATGGTTAAGAATGGTGTCTAAACATCACCATTATAATCTTCATGATGTAGCTCCTTCATCTTGACCGGCAAAGGAAATGCCCTGCCCGCTACTAAACTCTTGCGTCTTCGCAACCTCAAATGGAGCATGACTTGCCCGCTACTAAACTCTCGCCGTCTTCGCAACCTCAAATGAAGCCCGATGACGTGATACGATGTTCAACCCACAATGTTTGAAAATTGTGATAGTCATAGCCTTAGCTGGAATCAGATGAACATGTCGCCAAAGACCTTATCATAAATACCATCCAAAAAGAACGTCCACACAAGTTGGGATAAAACTGCTCATTAGAACTATAAGAGATTAAACTAAATCTTTTCTTCACTTCCTTTGTTTTTGTCAGCTAGTCTGTTTCTTCTTCACTTTCATCGCTATAGGAAACAAGACAAGATATAGGGTGATCATGGGTCTCATTAGCACCATCATTGCTCGGTGTTTTTACAAGGTCTGGAGTTTGTCCACCAATGTCACCAGAGGCTTTCCTTGTGTCTGAATATTCTTCAGCAATTTGAGGATCAATCTTTGCTTTCTTTGCCGGCGGTTTGACTTTTATCAGGACACCCAATGGGCGAGCTGGTGGATTCTTCCTTCCAACTGTTTTCTCTTCCTGCACATAGGAAGAGCTGAATCACCAAACTATAAATGAGGAGCTTGTAGACAGAATTATGTTTGAATTAGTGCATCTACTCCAGGGAACAAGTTTAAAATCCACATTCAATGATAAACAAGCAATGACTGGCTTATGAGACAGACAAAATCACCGGAAAAGTTACCAAAACAGGTCCTAAACAGATGCCAAAATTCAATCCTAAACTTTTCAATTTGACCAATTTAATCCTAAACCACAATTTGCCAATATAGTCCTTCCGGTGAAAATAAAATTGAGGATGTGAACATCGGCCATCCTACGAGGCACATCGAGCGCTAAAATTGACAATTTTTGCAATTTTTATTGTAATTCTCTGAATTTTTTTTATCCTTCTTCTTTTCCTTTCTTTCTTTTCCTTTTTTTTTATAATAAGAGAATTTAAAAGATCAGAAAAGTTAAAAGACAAGTACAAAAATTGTCCATGTCAACAACGCCTATGCCACGTAAGAAGGCCGACGTTCATGTCAGCAATTTCCGATCAAAATTAACCAGAAGTACTACATTGTCAAATCATCAAAAGGTTTTAGACTAAATTGGTCAATTTGAAAAGTTTATAATTGAATCGGCATCCGTACAATATGTTTAGGATTTCTTTTACGGTAATTATCCCAAAATCCCACCCTCTCAATTCCAAAAAGAAAAAAGAAAGAAGAAACTTCAGAGCAAAATATATAATATCAATACCCATGAAGAACCGAAAGAATTGTGGGATCACAACGTCAACAATGAGCATAAAAGTCACCATTGATTGAAATTTGAAACCTAAAATCAAGTGCATCTTTAGTTCTTTCCCCAAATAGAAGCAAACTGTCTGTAAGGCAGTCCAGTAACTAAGCTATTGTTTGCACTATTTCAGTTCCCAGCAGAAAGATGATGGGTCCAAGATAATCTCCTCTAGCATGGTATAAACCCCAAAATGATCAATCATTATACCACCACAACATTGGAAAGACAGACCCTTATATACAAATGACATTTTAGTTTTATTTGACATTCTTCGAGTCTCACAGGCCCCTGGATTTAGAAGGGCCAAAAGAAGTGATAGCTAGCACTTATTCTGTTGGTTTTCTTTTTCCACTAAAGTGCCTACCTGTCTAAAAAAGCATAGAACATAATTTAGAGGACCTCAGGGTCTTACAAGCTACTTGGCACTCTATTTCAGATAGGTTATTCAGTATTGAGGTCGATTTGCGAACTCACACATCAGAGTCTTGAATAATGAGTGCCACTTCAAGACATTTCCTCTAGCTACGATAATGTGCTTCAGTTTGACAGGATCGATTTCCCCTCCCTGGAATTGTACTTGACACCCCTCGTTACCAGAAGTAAATACCTTTTGCATTTCAGACATTAATTTGCATTTGATATGAACATTCTTTCCAGAGAAATACATATCCATACTACCAATCTGAGTAAAATACAGAGACAAAAAAGCTCCACATATGAAGCATGTAAATCAACAATGAAACTAACCACAGGAAGAGTTGGCGGTTCTTTAAGCTCATGCACAACATTAGATTGTGCTGCCACAGCAGCCTGAAAAAGAACACGTGTATTGGAGTCAGATTATCCTGCCATCTGAATATGAGCATTAGAAGTTATCATGCACTATATACCAACAGAAAGTCAGAAGCTCTTTTGGTGGAGAAATGAGCTTGCATAAATCATGCAGCGTCATAAGTATGGTTTTCCATTTTTACAAAAAACCAAAAAGAAAAGAAAAGAAGAATTCTTAGTGACAAGATGAGCATTATCTTATAAGTGTTCAAATTAAACATAATACTGCCACTTCAGCATCCATGAATTACAGTCGTATAAAGGTGTATAGACACGCTCCTCAATACCTGGAAACTTCGTAGTTGTTGAGCTTCCTCATCTGCCATCTGCCTCTCATATTCCCTTGTCGACTATATATTAAAATGACAGAAGATGAGACATTACGTCATAACTAAAGCACGTGGATGGATCCAACTATAAATGTGTGGGAATATCTGACGCGAAAATCTAACAATGCAACTTTTTTGACAATATTGCCTCAACATTCGGAGAAATTTAGGCTGAAAATGTAGTGCCAACTTGACCAATTATGCAAATCATGCTTGCTTCAAAGGTTAACCAATACTACTCTTCTAACTCTTCAACTAAATAATCAAAATTTGCAAATGGTTTAAATTGAACCCATGTAAAAGCAAATATCACATGTGAGGGCTTTAGTGATCAGATTTGTGATTAGCTAAAACTATTCAGTCTGAGAAGTTATAGATGGTCCTTTAAATGATTCGCTATGACTAGCACCACATTCTGTGATGATCTAGTGAGTAATCTCACCATCTCCAATTTATCAAGAAATTCGGTTTCATCTTCATCCAAAGCTTTGGGTGGTCCTGAAAAAGTAAGTGTTATCAGATAATTTCAAGTACTTAATTGCCACTGCCTACTTATATCATCTACAGTATTAACACGTCAGGACATATTGAAGACTTGAAAAAATGACCATGAAAAGATTCATATTCACTTTGAGTTAAGTCTGTAACCCACACTAGGTGTGTGCAGCAGCAAGACAGTTTCCATTTGTAGTGTAATGAAGAAAACATATATAATAGTCTGCCTCCAGATGATTCCTCATCAAGAGTAGACTCTGTTAAAGCAGCTGCTTTTACGACCTATCTAAATGAATACTTAGATATAAACACAGGCACTTACTATGCTTGAAGCGCTCGTTGAATTCTGCATCACGCTTGTCTTTGTTCTCTTTCAAAATCTGTATCACAGAGGAGAACAAACAGCTCAGTTTAAGAAAGATTGAAATAGCACAAAATTAATAAGTAGTGGCCACAGAAGAAGACTGATGGTCCCCAAACCCAAACTACGAGTGAGAATAAAATCAGCACGCAAGAATGATATGCAATATCTTTCAAATGTGAAATCCATCTCTATGAATCATCACAAATTTAGGAAAACACATTCCATAAGCTTTAGGAAGAGGCATGTCCAGTTTCAGAAGGAAACTCCAATCTAAATTGCCTGCTCATTCGTGGCTGCCACAGCCCAAGTACTGAATTCCCCAGACAGTTACGATGTAAATCCCCATCAAGTCCACTCGCTTCAGCTCTACGCGGTAACAAAATGCATTTCTAGATGAACTTGCGTGCACTGAAGGGGCAACACGAACTTGAAGTTTCCCAGTAAGTACTAAACCTCTGCAGAAAAATGTAACTTAACCCTCACAGAGGAGCAGCCAGAAACATAAGAGTCCACACCGAAATTGTCTATGCTACCTTAAGCAATTCGTTGTTCGTAGTTAAAGTTTCCCATAACGCAAAAAAGTACCAGAAGAAAACCTCATAGAGCGGTCTATCTCTCTGGGCAGTGCCATCCTCAACTCTCTCGCCCCTAGATTTCTTCGATTCTTCCAACTGCAAAATTCAATTCGAGAAGCAAAACATCAGACGAAGCGACCAAAGTTTCTAAAAATGAAACCTCGCAGGTCGGACAATGTAAGCCACAGTTTCTAGGGTTTAAGAGACTCATTACCTGCTCCTCCGAGACGAAGTTCATCAACCTAACACGTCGTGCGGATCCCTCTTCCATGATTTCAGTTCGTTGTCGTCGCAGGTGCGAATCGGAAGACGCGGCAAATTTTCCCTGGAAAATGTCGGATCAGCAGGGGCACGCAGCCGGTGATGATGACTGAGAGTGATTGGTCGAGCGGTTATTTACCGGTGCTCCCGATTGGGCCTTTGGGCCTATCCGATTGCGATCCTTGGATTTTGATAATTGACTGGAGGCCCATCTGTATTAGTGCTGTTACCGAAATTATGTTTGAGGTTATTTTTAGGGAAAATTCCAAAAAAGACAAAAAATGCTCTTGTTTTCTCCAATAAAGGCTCCAAGCAGATTTTACTCCAAATAAGAGCATGAAGTACTCAAATTACTTCAAAGAAGGATTTAGTCGAAAGGCATTTTTGTCCTTTACTCTTTGTTTTATTTTATTTTTTTCCTCTTTCCTCTTCGCTCCCCTCCCACGCCTGATACACGCTGTTGCCCATTTTCACCGCCACCGCGTCGACCACTAGGACATCAAGCCTAACAACATACTCTTCAATTTTCGGGAGTAGTTGAGGTTCGCAGACTTCGGCTTCGCGGAGGTGATCGGCGGAGATGGGAAATGGTGGCGGCGGGGAGCCCGTAAGTATCCCCTCTCCTCAAATCGATCCTCTTCACATCATTCTCATTGGCCCAATTTAGCATTCCACTCCTTGTTTCATCACAAGAAGGGAAGTGCACTTAGAATTTTTTTTTTCTTTTAATTGATCAAGCTAGTTTTGCTCATTAGTAGATGTAATGTAACATTAATTATTACCAGTGTTGACGTGGAGGACCAACCATGTCTGCGTGGAGGAGCACGGGGAGGAATAGAGCATTGGGCTTGAGCGCGATGAACTGTCGGTGGTAAACCCCCCTCTTGGCTTCGCCAAACTCTATTGTCGGCCCAGATCTGCTCAAGAAGATGCTGTGCACATCCTTCCCGCTGGCGACACCAACTGAAAGACCCATGACGGGATTCGAAGAGTATACTATTAGGCTTGAGGTCCCAGTGGACGATGCCATGGTGGTGGTTCTTAAAGGGTGAGCATATTGGACGGGACCGGACCAACCGGGTTGCAATGGATCGAACTGGCCAAGTTGGTCCAGTCCTTAAGGGAGGTGATGCTGTCCCCGGTTCCATGGTAAATGGGACCGGACCGGATTGCCAAAAAAATATATAATATAATTAGAAAAAAAAATTAGAAGTTTTTAGAGAACTAGTTATCCTAATTTTTTCATCTTCTGCTTGATACTCACTCCTCTAATCTCACTCGACGTTCACGTCTCACTTTCGTAACGCAACCTCCGATCGTGTATGTCAATATGTAGTCTCCAATTGTATTTTTTTTTTCTTGACTCAATCTGTCTTTCATCTTGCTATGTTATGCAAACCCATTATTTTGTTTTCACTTAGATTCAGTGAAGTATAAGTGTAATCCCACTTTGAGCTTGATTATTTCCAACTCGTGGAGAATCATGCAAAAGCATAATCCCGTTTCAATTATTTTAAGTATTTTTCTTCCTAATTTAGTTTGTTCTCATGATTTTAGGATTATAAGTACTCATGTGATTATTATACGATGGTTATGTGTATGGTTTATTAGGTTAGATGATTGAGATTGAAAGTTGTTAGTTTAAATTAAAGGGTTAGATTTATATAACCAACTGGTGTTAGTGGTCTTACTAGGATCGGATTGAACTGTCGGTCCTAGGCCGATCCAATTGCTGATCTCGAAAATTTAGGGATCTAGATTATCGCTTCGATCCTCGATTCCATACCAAAACTGGATCAGCTCGGACCATGCACATAGGCATGGCCACGGGTCGATTTGGGCTCGAAACAGGCTCATGGCCATAAGGGCTCGGTTCCGGTTCCTTAAAACGTGGAATTGGTAGGACCGGCGGTTCGGAGCCATTGGTCTAATATATATGTGTGTGTGTGTGTGTACGCACACACACGCATATTAATGTATAATAAAAAAATTATAAATACCTTTTTTATATTTCATTTTTTCACATAAATTTTCTTTTCATTTCAATTTTCTTAAAATCTCTCTAACTCTTAATTCTCTCAAATTCTCTCTAACTCTCAAGTCTCAATTATGTTCTCGATTTTCTAATTTCTTATTTTCTTTATTTATTATCTTATTTAATAATTTCATATTTCAAATTCTTTTTTCATAACCTATATTTTTTTGCATTATACCATATATTTTTTTATATATAAAAAGGCAAGTGAAAATAAAGCTGGTGGCAAAGGCAAGAGCACAATAGGGAAAACCAATTATCCTAATCCTCATGATTATGTAGATTGGAAAGTAGATGATGATATCAACATTTTTTTTCCTAATATGGAGCAAGTTCATACGCAAGAGAGTCTTCATCCTTTTACCAGTATCAAAAAAATGTCAACAACAAAGGAGCAGGAGAGTACATCCAATATATGAGACTACTTCATGAAGATTGAAAATTTTGAAGAAGGTCCAAAAAGATATAAATTAGTTTGTAAATATTGTGATAAAAGATACAAATATACATGTGGACAAGGATATGGAATATTTAATCGGCATCTTAGAATGAGACCTCCAATCGAAAGAGGAATTGACACCAAACAGCAGCAAATTTTCAAGTATGCCAATCCTAATACTTCTCCTTTATTTTATTATAATGAAAAACTTATAAAGAAGAATTAGTTCAATTTATTTTCGTTGAATATTTATCATTTAGTTTTGATGGAAGATTTGATTTTAATCAATTTATACAAATGTATGTGCTCCACAAGCAAAACATGTTCATAGAAATACACTTAAATGTGAAATTAAAAATCTTTATAAAAAAAGAAAAAAAGATTTACATACTTTTTTTAATTAATTTTAATGTATGTGTGTGTATAGGTAGCGATACTTTGAGTGACCATTGGCAAATTAATTCTTATATGGGTATATTATAGCATTGGCTAGATGATGATTGGATTATCCAAGAAAGAGTTATTGCATTTAAAGTTTTTGATAATAGGCATACGGAAAATTATATTTATAGATTAATTAAGAAAATTTTAGAAGAATATTATTTACTTAATAATTTTTTTAATTGATTTTGACAATACCACAGTAAATACTGCTTCAATTATTAAAATGAAAAAGATTTGTAAACCTGCCTTGGGTAGACAATTTTTCAGGTTAGATGTATTTGTCATGTTTTAAATTTATGTGTACAAGATGGTTTAAAAACTCTTGATATTTTTCTCAATCCAATAAACATAGCAATTCAATTTATATGGAAACGTCCTCAAATAATGAAAGAATGGTTAAAATTTTGTAGAGCAAATGGAAAAAGACCAAAAAGATTTTCAAGAGATGTTCCAAATTGTTGAAATTCTACTTACGAGTTGCTTAATGAATTTTTTGCATATAAAGATCAAATATCTGCATTTATTTCAAATAATGTATTTCAAATTAATTTATACCCATAAGAATGGGATAGTTGAAATTTTTTTTAGATATTTAAAAGTTTTTAATGATGCAACTTATACTTTGTTCGATGTTTATTATTCTACTATGCATTTATTTTTAATGGAATGTATTAATATTGCTGGAATTTTTGAAAAAAAAAAGAAAATGATGAGAATTTAGGTGGTACTATTAAAACAAAGCGAACAAATTGGCTATACTATTATGAGGAAATTTCTATTATTTATTTAGTTGCTTGTGTTTTTATTCACATTGTAAATTAGATAGTTTAGGTGATTATTTAAATACGTATAGTGAATATTTATATTTAATTGATATGGTAAATATTAAAACTGTACAAACAAGGGTTAAAAATGTAATAATATAATTACATAATGAATTTCGTAGAATAAATAATCTAGGTGATAGTGGATGTGGATCTTCTCAATTTAGTGACTTACAAAGTGGGAATATAAGTGAAATTAGTGGAGGGCGTCAGCTTCTGTTGCATAGGAAAAAAAAAGGGGAGCAATAAGAAGTAATTCTGAAATAAAAAGCTATCTAACCATTTCTCTTGAGTTTGATGAATCTCAAGGCAGCATAAATCTCACAATATTATATTGGTGGAAAAGGCATTCTACCAAATACCCAATCCTTACTTTGATTGCAAAATCAATTTTAGCAAACCTTTGTGCAACAGTTGTAATAGAACAAGTATTTAGCGCTAGAGACAGTATTTAGGATGAACGACGCTCAAGATTAGCTCTCAATTCGATGGAGTCTCAAGCTTGTGTTGATAATTAGACAAAGGCTCAATATAGATAATAAGAGATGGATCGCAATAATAAAGTCGAATTCTTTGATGACGGAGATGTCACCATCATCGATACAGGAATAGGTAGTAATAATTGAATATAAGATAAATATGGGGTTATCAAAGGTAAGAGAATTACATAGGTTTTAATTTTTCTATTCCCAAGAAGATATACAGGTGCTTAATGATAAATCATTAAGTTCGAGCCTCCTCTTTCTCCCTTATTTTTTCCTACATTTAATTACAATTTTCATTTAATAATACATTATTTCATAATTTCATAATTCATTATTTTCTTTTATTTCATAATTTATTATTTGATAATTTGATTATAATTTTATTAAAAATTCACCATAATTTAATGTTTAAACTCAAACACATTTTGACAAAAAAAAAAACGAAACTGGTTCGGAACAATTAGCTGTTCGAATCCTCCGATTCGGAATCGCCGGTTACTCCAAATTTTGAACAGGAACCAGCAGAACCGCGGCCATGACTACATGCACACCTCCAGTGGCAATGGGCAACGATGCGTATCAAGTTAGGGAGGGGAGGGAATACGAAAGAGAAAAAACAAGAAAAAAAAAGAAAAGGAAAACAAAAGAAGAAAAAAGTAAAAAAGTAAAAAAAGCAA
This sequence comes from Psidium friedrichsthalianum, assembly GCA_019149425.1. NCBI lineage: Eukaryota > Viridiplantae > Streptophyta > Magnoliopsida > Myrtales > Myrtaceae > Psidium > Psidium friedrichsthalianum. The sequence continues at coordinate 3,979 of JAGVVM010005745.1, read as the reverse complement.
AGGACAAAAACGCCCTTCGATTAGGCCTTTTTTAAAAAATAATTTGAGAATTTCAAGTCATTATTTGAAACAAAATCTACTTCAAGTCCTAATCTAAGAAAACGATGGCACTTCGGATATTTATTTAGAATTTTCCCCAATTGTTAAGCCAATATTCTTTGCAGAAGATAATAATTTACAAAATATTTTCCTAAGAAGAATCACTTATAATACTTTTAAAAAAAATGAGCGAAAAATATTTTTATCACTCACGAAGATATGTAGACATAAATTATTGTCGCTAATGTAAATTTTTTTTTATCAACTACTAATTTCAAGTGATTAATTTTCAAAAAATATTATCTAAATTAATTCATTCTCCATGAAGCTAATATTACTACCTTATGAAATCGATACCCACCATAATCATGTATTTGATCCATGGTCCATTCGCAATCCTTCCAATCAATTAATATGTTAATGACCAGTCTCCATATATCTAATGCTGCTCAATTAAGAAAAAAACAACCCTCCGATGATGAATATAAATATGAAAGAAAAAAAATTCATGGTGGATATAGTATTTCGAAGTGAATTGTGCATCATGTTACGTCATAGGCTAGCACAACCATCCTATTTCGATAGTATTAAACTCTTAGGTGTTGCCACCGAAACGGGGGTCGAGCCAACTCTGTATATTCCTTTTGTTACTCCTATTGATGTAGCTGGTAATGCTATTTATGAATTTCTCCTTCTTGGCTCGAAATTATTTGTGCACGGGTTTCCACTTAGAGTAGAAAGCAGGTTTCGCCAAGGCCTTTTATGCTTTTCTTTCTTTTACATGCAAAAAAAAATTTAAGCGCGAGCTATGTGTCATGGGCCGATGCTCGGGATCGAGATCACGCGGCAACTTAGACTTCTTTGGATCAATGAATTGCATGAGGCCAGCCTTTTTCAAGGGATTGATTGCTCACTAGCCCGCTCGGATCATAAAGAGAGAAAGTAGATAAAGAAGTTCTGGAAGAGAATGTTTTTTATTGTAAGTGTTGGGTCATTATAAGTAAGAGGAGAGCTTCCCTATTTATACATGAGGCCTATCAATTTCTAGCATCGAATGCCCCTCGGTCAAATAGTGGAGATACGTTCACCTCAACTAGATTATGCCTTTGAGTACAAGAAATATCTAGAGTACACAATTCCCATGTCATTTCCAGGAGTACTCTAAAATGCTTAAAAAAAAAAAACCTAAGAGGCCACGACATCTCAAGCCTTATTGATAGTTCGGGCTATCCCGTCAGCGATTGAGCCACGGAACCTTCGATTTGTGACATATGCATGTCTAATGCTAAATTTTCATTTAAGAAGAAGGGGTTTTTATCTAGTAATTAATTAATTGAGTGATTTACTGAATGAGCATACGAAAATATTGGGTGCTTATCTAGCAATTAGATGATATATGAGATTAATATTACTCCAAATTCTAGGAAAATTTGTTCAAAAAAATCCTAAACTTATTACACTTTTGTCAATTTAATTCTAAACCTTTGAATTGTATGAATTGAATCATAAACCTTTTTCACATCTTACCAACAGAGTATATCCAGCCAGTTCTGGCGAAAAACACTGACGTAGACGTTGGCCGACGGAGGGAAAAAAGGAAAAAATAAAGAAAAGAAAAGAAAAAGTTAAAGAAGGAAAAGAGAAGAGAAGGAAAAAAAAAAGGAAGAACAAATTTTTTTAAAAAAATATTAAAATGCAATTAAAAATTATTCATATTAGTGCCGGTTATGCTATGTAAAACGACCGACATTTGTGTTGGCGATCTCCGATCAAAATTCACCGAATGAGATTACTTGGTAAAACATGAAAATTTTTATGACTCAATCGATACATTTAAAAAGTTAAGAATTGAATTCGCAAAACTGTAATACATTCAAGACTTTTTTAGATGATTTCCTCCCAAATTCTCATTAAAGACAATGTTTTCTTTTTTGTTCCAGGAACCAAAAAGGAAGTAATGATAATAGTAATTTCGAGAAGCACGTGCGAGGGGTCCGCCGGCCATACCTTATCCCCATTCTCAACGTCTCACCTCCATCTTCCGTGGGTGGGAGGCAGAGCCTGAAGCCACAGCCCGCTCCGAGTAACTAACTCCACCGACTGCAACACCGGTTTTCTTTAACCGCTTCCTTCTCTCATGGCGGCTACCCTCCGCGAGCCGCCGCTCGCCAACCACTCCTCCTCCGCCTCCCTTCTCTCTTCCTCCAATTCTCTCCTCCTCCCCCGCGCCCGCACCCGCGCCGACCTGAGGCCCCCGGCGGTCTCGCCGTTCCTCGGGAGAACGGCGCTCCGGAGACTCAAATCCGAAGCCAGGACGCCGACCTCGAGCTCCAGCGGTAGGAGGCAAGTGCGCGCGATGGCTTCCTTGGGAGGCTTGCTCGGCGGGATTTTCAAAGGCAGCGACACCGGCGAGTCCACCCGGCAGCAGTACGCGGGGACCGTGAGTGCGATCAACGCGCTCGAGGCGGAGATGTCGGGGTTGTCGGACTCGGAATTGAGAGACAGGACTTCGGTTTTGAAGCGGCGAGCTCAGCAAGGCGAATCTCTGGATTCTCTTTTACCTGTTAGTATTAGCATCCTGAGTCGATCCTCATTCTGAAGTTCATTTGTTCACCTCTTAGTTTGAAATTGATTCTAGCGTCTCGCTTGCTCTTTGACGTGTTAGCGAAACCGAAATGCAGTTTTGAGTTCCGAGAAATAGCTGAGAAATTACGAGGGTAGGTTTAAGTTTAGCAAAGTTGAACGGTAGCTTTGATTGAATCCTTGCATCAACTTGAGGTTGCTCTATTATTTGTTCTCTAATCCTCGATTTCTTCGGTTGACTAATGGTTCGTGGTTAACAAATCTGTGTGATTGCAGGAAGCATTTGCTGTTGTAAGAGAGGCCTCAAAAAGAGTCCTAGGACTTCGTCCCTTTGATGTTCAACTAATAGGTAACTGCACGTGCGCATTTGTTGGATTCTTGTATTAACACGTACAATATGGCCTCCTACCATGATTAAGAAAGGGAGCGCTCATCAACTGAAATATGCTGGAGATACTTGTTCAAGTCTCTTGTAGCATGATCTTTTTCCTTCAATGGAGGGTATATATGTGCTCGATACTATCATAAAAGTGGGCGTTACTGAGCGCTTGATCTCTTATGCATTATTGGATGGATTGGTTTTTAGGAATTTATTTGTCACACCTGCTTTTACTATTTCCATTGATAGCATTGCACTTATTGTGGAACTCTAAAATAACTTTCGTTTTATAGGTGGCATGGTTCTTCATAAGGGCGAGATAGCTGAAATGAGAACTGGAGAAGGCAAGACGCTTGTTGCAGTATTGCCAGCTTATCTAAACGCTCTTAGTGGAAAAGGAGTACATGTTGTCACAGTGAATGATTATCTGGCTCGACGTGATTGTGAGTGGGTTGGCCAAGTTCCCCGCTTTCTTGGATTGAGGGTTGGCCTAATCCAGCGTATGTCTCATTCTTCTGTATGAGCTAGACTCCATTGTTTGTTGTCTTTTATGATAAGGGCAATGACTGGCACAAGGAAATCTTTCATTCTAAAGCTTTTGAAGGTGCATATGGATTTTTTACCACTTCATGTTATGCTACTTTTCATTTCCAGATGCCCAACTTTCTGTTCACTGATTCAGATTAGCCAGCCCTTGGAAAAATGGTAGTGGTGTTAGGGTGCTATTGGTTGTTTGTGTCTCTTTCTCTCTCTCTCTAGTCAAAAGTTTAAATGTATCTGCAAGTTTAAGAGTTATTATGGTCGATCAAATATTTGAGTTTTTGGGGAGTGACGCTTCATCTGGATCCAGTGTGGAATATTTATGATAAGGGAAACTCTATGTGTGATGGCATCATCTAAATTACATATGTTTTTTAGCTCAGGCAATTTCGATATGGAGCTACAGTATAGGTTTGAACTTGGGGAATCCCTGCAATT